>JARJLF010000238.1:0-275006 GCA_029378395.1 Mycena leptocephala
AAATGTAGTTTGAATGCATTGAAGCACAATTCTGTTGCGTACACCATTGCAAGTAGGATAAAGAGCGGACTGTTCCCCAACACGATGTTGTGAGTTGAAAACACACAGTAGGCTGCACAATAAAATGGTTCCAGCTATGCGTAACATGTAAATTACCACTGCTCCTGTCTACATGAAGCTGTAAATGTTCTGGTTGAGTTGTACATGTGCACTGTTCCGTGCTCAACCGCACCTATACATATTTTTTGACGACAAAAGCTTTTATAGCGACACTCTCACTCTCAGACTCGCTAAACAAAGACCACTGAGTTGCGACACTGTCAGCTAAAAATAGCAACAGTGTCGCAAGTCATTCAGTCTATGATGTTCTGTATTAGCTAAAACATACAATTATCAAGCAGTTAGGGCAAGCAGAGTGCACCCTAACTGCGGGTATAAATATGTCGTCTGGGTTAGAGTCCGGGTTAGTGGTTGGTGGTTAGAGTTTGGCTTAGAGGTTAGAGATTAGGTTGGTTAGTGTCTGGGTTCAGGGATATATTTGCCTCGGAGGTTAGGGTTAGGGGAATTGAATCCTAGTGAGTCCCCAGGTAATGAATGTACGAGAAACGGTCTATAATTAGGCTGCCACCAGCACATCAGAGTGTTGCAACTAACAAGAAACGAACTGGGAGTCTGAGAGTGAGAGTGTCGCAGTTGACACATCCCCCCTACAGTGCAAACTTGCCTCCAGTTTGTATTCCTACTGTCTACCTGTCGTATTGACAGTGAGATTTCGCCGCTGGCCTGGCGCGTAACGATTGCAGATGGAACAATGGTCCCCACGCCAAACTTACACGTAACTGGCCGGTATAAAACCTCGTGCATTAGTTTCTCATTTTCAGCCGCAATCGCACTTTGCTCTCACCATTCTCCAAGACAAGCATGTTCTTCTCTCTTCGTACCGTTGTCATCGCGTCCATCGCTCTCCAGACTGCGATGGCATCCATCCTACCCATGGATTCTGTCCGTGATCTTTCCGGATGTGCGGTATACAATTGCTCTGATCCTATCAAGCAAAGTACCGTTACAACTGCGCAAGCCACACTTGTAGCTCCAGTCCTCACTCACAGACTGACACCAACAACGACCACATACAGCTACACTGATGCGAAATCGCTCGCATCCTTGTACATCACCGCCAACAGTGCCGACTCTTTGTATCAATCCTACTTTGGCACAGCACTCGTGCCTCAAATCACCTGGATTTACGACCAGATTGCCAATGAGAGCGGAACGAACTTTACCCTTATATGTGAGGCCTCCTGCGCCTCCTCCACCATCGCGATCATGACAAGGACGACGACCACCTCTACCAAGAACGGCGTCAGTCACCCCTGTGCATGGAAAGCTTGTACCGTGTCAGTCTCACGTGTTTCCTTGTCTTTCCAAATTCCTACTGAATCCTATCTCTACTAAAGCTTCTGCCCCGCTTTCTACAACGAGACGGCCCTCTCCGATGTCTGCAGCGAGAATGCTTCTGGATCTCAAGCCAGCACCGTCGTCCACGAGATGACGCATGCGCTGGGCCATACCAGTGATTGTAGGCTGTTTGATCGCTTGCTGAACTTGATCTCACCTGCTTATATCTCCAGATCCTCCTTATGGTTGCGCCAACGCTCGAGCACTTGCCCTTAGCAACCCCACGGAGGCCGTGAACAATGCAGAGAACTACGGGGTACGCATTGATGTTCAGAAATTCGCTGGGGCGTTGTTATTAATAACTCTCCTAGTGCTTTTCAACTGAGGTCTACAAGGCTGCTAACTGCTAAGCCCTTGCAATTGGACCCTGGTCCCGTCGGCATCGGGGACAGTACAAGAGAAGACGTTGTGCGGTGTTGATTTCCTGCTAACTTGGTTTTCTTGGAGTATTCTACAGTCAGATGGCTCATAATGCATGAGGCAGGTGGACACCCAAACCCTATGCATTATGAACTATATGCATTGCGAGATTCTTCCCACAGTGTGACATCGGTGACATTTGTCACAATTTCACTCATTTGGGTTGGGATTTCAGTATGCAGGTTGCTAAAGCTGTAATAATAAGCTTGTAGTCAACACTGATGGTGTTGGCCACCCAGTTGTTCTTTGGAATGCATGTGTTGACTTTGCAAGAGGCCAGTCATCATTACATAGTTGAGAATTATGGTCAAATAGTGGGTGATTCAGTTGGTTTTTGGCCTGTAAACTATTGAGTTGGCTAGAAAACCCAATCAGGCTGTACTTTCAGCTCAGAAATGCATGACATTTGAAGCAAACAGTGGAACATTGCACCTCAAAATGCATAAATCTTCCCAAAACCTTATGCAATATGCATTATGAGGGATATGCATAAAATCCCAGCCTACCAAGTTGGTGAACACTAAAACCCTATGCATTATGAGCATTATGCATTACAACCTAATGCATTATGAGCTATCCAACTGTAGTTAAACATTTTGGATTTTTCACTGAAAATATGCCTTACTTCTGAGGGACTTCACTAAGATAAGCTGGTGAGCATCCGATGTGATTGATCAGAACATTGATTGGTCAACTTTGCTGAAATCCAGAAACGGACATCAGTTGGTTCTGAACAATTCCAGCAGTAAACCACACCAAACCGGAACAATGAGATAGATACTAATCTGATTGATGTCTGAGCTCTGTCCCTAGAGCTCATAACGGACTCCTTCACAGCAGAGGAGTACTGCAACGGTGACAGATCCAAGGAGTGCCTTTTCATCACGCTGAACCACAGATTATGGTCTGTAACGTGAGTATAGTCTATCCAAGTAGCCACTTCACAGTTGTATGAATTCAATCCGCACAAAATACTCATTGCGCCGGTTACTATATTTGACCCTTTCCCTGGCCACCTAAGCATTCATGCCTCAATCTCAATCTGTCCACTAACCCTACGCACACCTAACTGTGTCAGAACGAAGGCATGCTTCCTAGGAAGGATTCAAGACCCTAAGTTCCCAAATATCCCAACATTTGAGTTCACAGTGAATTTCTTTTGCGTGGCAGTACATCATGGCCAAATAACAGGCTAGTTGGCCACCCTGCTAAATAATGGCCTGAGCTCTCAAATGCCCCCCACTTGCGCTCTAAATCATAGAGGGAGATTGTATTGACTATCTCACACAGTTTTGGTGTATATATGAGGCATATGAAAGGGCAAAAAATCTGGTTCCAACCAATGTGAAACCCCAAAATCGGGATTGTGAAATGAACGAGCATCCTACAAGTAGAAGAAACACCTAGATGGGCCAAATTAAGATCGAGACTGCTTAATAGGAAGTATTGGGATGTACCTGAGCACCCAACTCTATTACAAGACGCTGGTAGCTCCTCCAAAAACTCTGACTATTAGCGAGACCGAAAATGGGTGGTTTGAGATAATGGCCTGTAGAGCTATCAGAGATGAATGGATAAAATCTCTGAATACCTCCCAGAATGGAGGATTGGATAATAAAAAGTACTCTGTAAAGTTCCAGACCGATAGCAGGGCGGTATCGTGTACCGCGATGGTGGCCAGCATGGTAGACCGAAAAAAGCAGTCGTGCTTTCCTGAGTGCATAAAAGAGAGTCGTGGGACCATTGCCATCAGTAGCATTACAGACAGACAGAGGCCCCAGCATCGGGGATCAGAATGAGCCCCAAAAGTCGTGGATCGACGAAGAAATGGTGGAGAAATAGCTATGGCAAGTGAGGCGATGGCAAGAAATTGAGAGTAGTAGTGACCTTCGTCACTTCGTTACTTCGCTTAGGAGCGAGAAAGTTCGTGAGTTTGATGGGAAAGTGTAAAAGTTCGTCATTTCAACGAAATTCTGAGAAAGCTCGTCACTTCGACTAAATTCTGGTGAAAGCTTGTCACCTCCACACGCGCGTGGTCGGCGATGGTGTGGCGGCTGTGCATCTTACCTTTCGTTCCTACCACCACCACCATCGCGTCCCGCCCATTCCCCCCACCCGACGCTCAACAGCGCGACAATTGCCGACACGATTTCGGGCACCGGCATCGGCGATGAAAAGATTCATACGCAGGAAATATGTGTCGCAATCTACATAAACATTTTTTGCCATCTGACGCGCCAGCCAACAGATGGCCGCCATTCCCCGTAAATCATCGGTCAGCGGCTCTTTGGTGCGTCAAGACGTGTATTAATGCATCGCTGATGGATTGAATCACAGTCGCCAGCTTTCAGAAGAACAACATGAAGGTTCTACATCATGCCCCGCCTCGCTCGGGGGGCGCAACAATGCCGACACAGTACTCGGGAGCCGGGCTAATGGTTTGGTGGACTTGGACAATTCCTTCTTGTTGCATTTTATCTCTTGCGAGCACTGGGGGTAGGCGTGGAGATCAGTTTCAATACTTTTATGTGAGTCATTTCACTGTTTCTTCTATTTCCTTTCCCTTCACTGCGAGAGTCGACGTCTCCCATCGCGCTGTGATCGCTGTGCGCAAATTTTTATAATTATCGCACCCCGCGAGCGGGCTGACATTGTTTGTTATGTGGCTTCTTAAACGACAGAATAAACTTTAGCATTTTCATGGATGGCGATTGCAAACCTTGCAGAACACTGTCTCGTTCAATACTCTGTTGGCGGTGCATGACCGTGCCGCCCCTCCCGCTGCATGACCCGTTCCTACGTGTTTATATGTATAATATTTTACTATTTACCTCCGACACTGTGCAAACGTGCGCTATGGACGTTTGCGTATGCTTTTTTTTTTTTTTTACTTCGCTTCAGGCCGATATGCCACTCATAGACATTGTGTCTCCGAGTTGCTCCCCGGGCTTCGTATCAATTGTGTGCACGAAGAGCGCCTACTGTTTACTCTCATTACTTCTACCTAGCTCTGCATTGTCTAGGTCAATATATTTAAAGCTTCGGGACCCTTGCGTGTCTGAAGAGTGAGCTCTCAATTGTCGAGATCTGTCGCGCACTTTAATTGCTTCATTTCCTAACATACTGCACATTCAATGTCATTCATCGAGATTCCCAAGTTCAAAGTTGATTGTACATGGGGTCGCGTCCATCGTTGTCGTTGCAATTAGGCTGAAAAATTCATTCTACTTTATGATCTTACACTTGTATTAACACTAGTTTACTTTGTGTTTTGAGTCACGGAGTGCACCTCTTCGCTGATGGCATGCAAAGTGCCGCTGATGCGGACACATGTGCCGCTGTTCTAAGTAATTGTACTGAGTCGCCGCGTTTCGTTGGTCCCGTGGACCGACGGACCGTGCACTCTCCACGTGTATGGCCGCGGTCATGTGGTTATTCTCACTGCGTCCAAGTGACGAGCTTTCGCGGTGTGCAGAGGAAGTGACAAAGTTCCACTAAATCCAGGCGAAGTCACAAACTTTCACGGAATGCGATCAAACTCACGAACTTCCGCGACGCTAAGCGAAGTAACGAAGTGACGAGGATGGCGCGGACTCAGAAATTGATGTCCCCACTCCTCGGAGTCCGATCCGCGATGCCGTGACTTTCGATCAACCCATCACTTTCGGCTGAAATTTGGTCTGGACCTTCGTTGGAGGTCGTACTCTGTTCGTATATCATGCCCAGTCATAATTACCAAGCCCTGGTCTTCTAGCTCCCAAGTGGCCAACTAGGTAGGGTGGCCAGGTAGGGGGTCTCAGATAGTAGTGCCGATAGCCGAACTGATGATGCATCACCAAATATGTACAATATCTAAGAGTTGTGAGCGGGCCGCAGATGCAACCCAGACCGCAAGATGTCAACCCCCGTTGCATGTTGTCATTCACGCAAGGAAAGTAGTTGTAAGTTGTCTGTCTCTCTGTATAAAAATCACGTCGGGCTTACAGGGTTTTTGTAGACAGCTTACAACTGCGGTCCTTGACCTGGATGACAACCTTCATGGGAAGTCGATGTCTTGCGATCTGGATTGCATCTGTAGCAGGACCCTTGATTATCCTTTGGTAGGTCTGAGGCAGAGCTCGGACAAAATTTTGAAAATCTCCTGGACCTGACCCAAAGCTTTTTCATCCTCAAGCCAAAAGAAGCATTTTGGCATCGTCAAAAACCGTGGGAATAATTTAAGTGCCTTAAAGTTCGGACATTGCGCAGTATCTGACCTATAAAAGGATAATCGAGGGTCCTTCTGTAGCCTGCTCGTAACTGGTGAACATTGTACATATTTGGAAATGATTTATCATCAGTGCGGCTATCCGCAATGACCGGCGAGATGAATGTCCATTCAAATTCGATTCCTACACCTGCTAAGCGCCTCCGGATGGTACAGTTGGAACTTAAATTTGCTGTACACACCCTCCAGACCCCACTCTGCCACTTTGGCACTTATTGAGTTCAACTAGTCTGTGGTTTCTTGGTGCAACTCACCAGACATCGCCATTGGATCCGAGGTTAATGAGAGAGCACTCCATACATGACCCCGCGGCAACTGACAGACTTTATACAGCGAGGTACGAGCGTTCGTATAGTATCTGTCTACGAGGACTACATTGGAGCGGCAGATGCTGAGGTTTCCGTGTTCCGTATCGTTGAAGGATCATTTAGAACTAGGTCTGTATACGGCTCTCCTGGCTCGAGTGAGGCAGCATCGACGCTCGCCAGCGAGGAGGTCGCGGGATAAGAAAATGGTTGAGTCGGCTAAGCCTGGCACTTGATCTCGGAAAGCAGATCTGCGATGGCCTTCACAGTAGGTCGCTTGGCGGCTTCGTGTCTAAAACACATTTGTACCCGGTCCCAAAGACGGTCCGGCATCGGTATTCCTGCCTTATCGAACGGTCTTTCGTAGGGGGCTGCACGATCTGCATCAATCTTGGAGAAAGCTATAATAATAGCACCATCTGACATCTGTTGAAATGGGACTTGTCCCTCTGTCCATATCTGCCACTCAAATCAGTATTGTGAACCTCAAAGTGTGGAAAGCCAACCTCGCAGCAAACACAACCAAAAGCCCACACATCGGAGGCCGGTGTTCTTTTGAAAGGGAACTCGGAGAGTAGAAGCTCGGGCGCACTCCAGCGCACAGAACCGCTGTGCGTGGAGGATTTCTTTGAGGTGTCTGATTCAATAAATGTTGCCAACCCGAAATCAGTCAGACGCGCTTGACGCCCATCTATGAGAATATTGCGCTGTATCATGCCTGAGTAAACCGGCCGTCCAGCGCGGGAAAACAGCCGTCTCACAGCACACAGATCTCCATGGACGATATATTGTGAATGAAGATACATTAAACCCTGGATGACATCGTTCAACTGCATCGGAAGTTCAGGTAACGACTGAAGAGCAGAAGAAATGACTACAGACCAGCGTAATTGCATATGGAGACGAGGGCGAATGCTCCGTCATGTAGTTTAACACGCTTCCCTGCCGCATCCATGGCGACACCATGGCCGTCTTCCCCAGGAAGGTGGTTCCATCCACACCAAGCAAAGGCACAATATTTGCATGTTTCAAGCGGTACCATACGAGGGCCTCTGCTGCAAACTTTCGGAGGATCTTACGTCGGTCGTCATCCGACTGGTCCTCGAATATCTTGAGAACCTTCAAGGCAACCTCGACTTGCTCCCCGTCTTTGTCGGTATATGTTCCGCGAAAAATGTTAGCGAAGCCACCATATTTGACTGCATGGGAATTCAGGAGGGTAACACCATGAATGGCCATTTTCTCGGGAAGTATCTTCAATTCATCGGCCAAGATAATGAGCAGACAAAGGGCCCGCCGTTTGAACAGGTCCATGTCCTGTATCACATCATTCACCGGCAGTTCGTGGCCCAGGATCTTGAAATGGTAAGACGGGGCACGAAATGCATAGCTTGACGTAGAGGTACCTGATGCGTCAGGGTGAAGACCGAAAAAGCTTCTTCCTCCGGAACATCCTTATCATGATTGTATGACTTGATTTGGAGAACATGTTGCAGAATTCCAGCGATTCTGACCCAGTCCTGGCTGATCGCTCTCTGAATTTCGTCTTGGGAGACAACTGGGAGTTCCGAAAGGAACTGGGCGACAAGTGAGGACAATCAATAACAAATGTAGATGAGTGCATACCATTACCATCTTCTTATAGTCCTCCGAGGCTCTGTGAAGGACGTTGAAAGTAGTCCGAATTGTCAAAGTCGACTCATTGCCGATCTCAGATGGCGTCGATGAGGGTGAGACACCGAGCTCTTCGAGCTCAGTCCATATTCTGGAAAACGGCCCATGCTAAGTGATATTCCAATCGAAAATATAAAGATGTCTGCTACCTGTCCGAAATGCTGTCTCCAGTCTTGAAAATTCCTTCAAGCACAAGGTTGAAAAGGCTCTGAGGCACTCATTAGTAATTGCCAGCCCAGAATGGGCGAATGTTTACCTCGTAAAAACGGGGTGGGGAAGGTGGATTGCCGGAGTATATGATGGATCCGGTCTCTGCTACCGTGAGGGTATGGACATGCTTCATGAGAGCAATCCCGTCCTTGGCAACCTGACGGAGAAGCTGTGGTGAACTGATCGCTACAATGTCTAGACCTGTACAACGGCTCTGTCCGATGGGTAGCAGACCCTGGAGAATACCATAAAGCTCGGCCGTCTGGGCGCTGTCGCGGATGCCGTGAATGATTACGGCCAGCCTCGTTTTCTTCGTTTCCCATATCCGCTTCAAGGGATTCCGCAGGAGTATTTTAAGACGGCGCATGAACGACGGTTCAGAACCGTCGTGATAGCTTAGTGTGTCGATCGTAGTACCTCGGCTGGTGGGAACCATGATGTAAACACCCTCGATGTCAACCCCCCCTCTCGCAAGTTCTTCTCGGAAGTGCGGGAGCGCAGTCCCAATGCCGCGCAACAGGGACCAGAGAATTGTTCCGGTATCGCCTACGTTGATCAAAATGGCAGATTGGGTGGAAGAAAGCAGTTCGTAGGCACCATGTGCGCAAGCATCGACCTGATCAATGCGACCAGCCGTGATCCAGAGAGCTCTCTGCGTGTTCCCGGCATCCATTAAGCGTGTCCAATGACGAATGTTATCGCTGATTTTTGGAGGGAGGATCCATGGCGAAGTCGCGGCCAATCGCTCGTCAATATCTTGACGAACAATTTCGCCCTGTTTTCGCCACGTCATAGGGGAAATGAAGAGCCAGAATTTCATCCTGAAAGTCAATTTGCCGCGGTGGAGTGCAATTGAATCCAGCAAAACTTGCGATTCCAGCCAGCTACGGACTGGACCATGTATAAGCCCATTAGTCTCGCTCGGATGAGGAAAACCACTAACTTCGGGCATCCGTTCGATGACGCAGAGACCCCAGGGAGGTCAACTCTAGCAAGAAGAAAAGGTTTTGGAGACCAAGGCAAATCTAAGTCACTGTTTAATCGCTGAAGGGCGTCAAACAGCCGTTACAGAGCTAACGCACGGCTACGTTCTGACGTTGGGGTGTCGAGAGAGACCTCCATCGGACGGCGCTGTGACATCCGTTAGCAACGGGTTGTAGCCAAGAACGGGTCACATACAGAACAATTGTTTCTACTATTCCCAAAATCTGCGCATATGAACGGTAAGGCAAGCAAAAGGAAAAGGCGGAAGAGTGACCGAAAGCATTCGGACGAAAAACACGAAACCCAGAGAAAGGGGCTGGTAGAGCATAAACGTGGTGAACGATAAGTGAAGAAGGTGGAAAACAAGAGTGATGAGAAGCATGACTAGGCATCACGGTCGCGCATTCAAAGTGTGAGCATAGACTTCGATGCGCTTCAATGAAAGAGACGAGACGCACAGGCCGCGGCGCCCATCAGCGTGTCGTCAATGACAGCAATCCCCACATAGAACACCATACCAGCGACGAGAAACCATGCGAGATTCGATGTGTATACGACCCAGGGAATGAACATAAGGTGCCCGAAGAGTCAGAGATAAAGGGAGACATGGTCGATAGTTTCTTAAATACAGCGCGCTAGTTGTCTGGTTTCAGCGAAAGATGCTGTGACCGTGCACACGCGCCAATCTGCCACCAGCGGCCCAACGCGTAGATATCTGTCAGGGTCGCTACCCAGTATTGGAATTCGAGTCGGTCGCAAGCTGTCACCAAGCGCCGCTGCCGCTGTACGAAATTTACGTGCCACAGTCAAGCATATTTGCAGATTTTTAGCCGAGATTTGATGAGCGTGTTCCACAGCTCTCGACCAATGAGATTCTCAAGAAATCTCGGCTGAAAAACTGCAGATACGCTCTAGTTCCGAGCGCCTTGTTCCTCGCTACTCGTTCCTTGTTTCCCCAGTTAGATATATTACGTACTGATGTTAATCTCGCCTGCTATATGACGTTCATTTTGCACATTAAGTACGTATGACACCACACTTGTCGGGCAACACTGTTTCGTACGCGGAGCACCTTTTTTTCACAGCACAACACTGTTCGGGCTCGCCCATTCTGGTAGCCGTCGGGTAAGGCCTTGAACGGTCAGACCAGGACCTCACCAGGTTACCGATGTCATTGAAGGACCTTGAAGGACCCAATTCATCTCGGCCCAGAAGTGAAAGTGGATAAACTCTCCATCATAACTATCATCTGGTGAGGAAAGAACGGGGAACCAGTATGAATATTTTGGGGTTGGTCGGTGGTGCAATTGATAGTAGAAGCAGAACTCCGCCGAGAGGTCTTCATAATCTCACGGAGTAGGGAAGTGGTACCTGCAAGAGACGAGGTTTGTCAATGGAGAGACATAGAATGACAGAGACGATTCAATCACGGACAGACACAGGGGGCAAACATGTAGGCGCTTGTCATAAGGGCAACCCAGGGGCACTTCCTGCGGCATCCAACAGGCATGTGCTCGGTAGGGAGGGTCCAGAGGCCGTTAATCCCCTTTTCCGACCCTGTGTGGCAGATTTTAAGGGTAGATTCTCCTCAAATGCACCTTGATTCCCAGTGGGAGATTTGTCGTGCTAGACTCGTGACCAGTCTGCATACGGGAGCGTGCCTATGGCAACAAGCTCCCGTCAAAGCCGCTATCTCTCTTGCTCCCACCTCTCTTCAATTAAACCGTCCCGCTTTCCCTAGATTTACGTTTACTGTAAGCACGTTTGCGCGCCTGCCAAATCCCTTAAATCCACAACACCATCTACAAATTATACACGAGAATAATATCCGACTCTTCCTTCCTTCCTGCCGTCATCGGCGTCGGTGGGAGGATGAATATTAATTACCTCAGACCGCTTCATCTCCTTAATTTCCGTCCAGAATTCATCCCAATGAAAATGAACGGCGTGCGGATTTTCGTCATATTCGTACAGCGTGTACCCTCTTCCCAAAAATGAAAATGAAAATATCCCGACGAGGGAACAAAATGAATTGATCCCGACGAGGGAAACGGCGCAGGGAGACGGCAGGTGGATTCAAATGTTTCTCGCTCAAGATTAAAATATTTTCATATTAATATCACTTTTGGGATTACAGAAACGAATGCATTTATTAAGATATTTTTGCCCGGCAAGGTGCGAAAGCGAGAAGGAAGAGAGAGAAAAGGAAGAAGGAAGACTGGGACGCACCTCGCCTTCGATATCCCGCACCTCCGAGATGCAACGAGCGGCATTTGGAAAACCCGCAGTGCGTCTTCCAACGCGATTGGTGGTTGGGTGGAGACATTGAGCTGCAGGCTGCCCCCGCCCCCCATCCCCGAATTAAAAAGAAGACGTAGGTGAACGTTAAGTTCAATAGTGAGCAAGGGAAAGACGCGCACGGGTCGCGCAGGGCGATCGGGAGTTCATTTCTCGGAGAGTGGAGACGGTGAACTGCAGGCCGCCCCTGCCCCTGCCCCTGGATTAAAAAGAACGTGGTTCGGCGTAAACTTCATGGTGGGCGAGGAAAAAGGGAAAGACGCGCGCACATCAACATCTCCGTCTCCGCGGTACAAACGTCGGACAACGAACACAGACTTGCACGCCTGCGCGCGAATCGCACACAGAGCTAGTCGTAGACCCTCGAAAAAGGAGGCAGACACCGAGAGGCACGCTACAACAGCGTCCCAGACCCAGCTGCGCCCGGCCCGCGCTCACTCTGGGCATAGGAGCGCCAGCTGTCGTGCGTATCGTGCTCATGCCCGTCGAGACCAGCATGCGGTTGCCCATTGATATCAACGGGCGAGTGCGCGTGCGAGTGCGAGAACTTGAACAGCAGCGGGAGGTTGTATCCGTGAGCGTGCGCGATGCTCATCATGATGATCTTCGTGGTACGGGGGCGACTCGGGGAGGTGGAGCGCGGGGCCGGAGGTGCTGTTGCCATTGTGGTGCGAAATGGGGACGGGGCACGCGTCGGGAGGTGCAGCGCGGGGTCGAGGCTGAAGGGAGGGTTGGTGGGCACGGGGACGGGGTCGTAGTGGTGCGGATGTGGGTGGAGGGGTGAGTCGGGGACGGTGAGCGGGGCCAGGCGGGCGAGGACGTACTGCGAGGAGCTGGGGCGGCTCTGCGTGTTCTCCCTTTTAGCAAGGGGAATATAAATACAAAGTAGAAGACGCACGATGTACACCTCCTCCCCATTCCCATCGGTATCGATCATCCTGTGCTTGTATTTGCGATCTGGGGACGCGTCGTCGCAGTTGCGCGTGCGCGGGACGACGTCAAAAGGGATCAACTGGCGGCGGGGACCGGGGCCGGCGGTAATATCGGAGAGCATACGGTGGATGTCGTGATTTTCTCGCGCATCAGACGCGCGTTCTCTGGCTCTAGCTCGCGGATCTTGGCCAACGGCTGGGGCAGCACCGCCGCTTGCTCAAACGTGAACTGGCCCAGTGCAGTCTGCAGCTTCATCACCATCTCTTCTAGCTGTGGGACGCGTGTAAGGCGAAGGAAGAAAGACGTGCTTCTTCGATGTATGCTTTTCTTTTTGCGCGGTGGCGGACCTGTGCTTTGGCATTGCGGCTGCGTTCAGGTATTTCTGTGTCCACACTGTTTGAAAAGACGACACATCTGACGAGAGCCGGGATGACGAGAGGGTGAAAAGAAAAGAGAAAAGAGTAACGACGAGAAGGGTCTCGGCTAACCGTCGGCTAAGGGCCATCAGACTCAAGCCTCGGCTAAAGTGCCATCAGTGCCGCCAGCACTTTCATCAACGTAACTCGCCTCGGCTTTGAGGGTCCTCATAAGACAAAGTCATATTTATGCACTTCGCTGGCCAGTTTCCTTGAGATCTTCCGAGAAATATAAAGATATTTGAAGCAGAGATGCGTCTTTGGAATCTTTCAAGATCTCAAAACATCTTGCGAGAGGAGCGCGATTTGCCTTTTTGATCCCAATTTTTGCGGTGGATTTTATGGCGACATCTTTGAGGGTCTCAGTGAAACTGTAAACTGTTGAATAATCCTGTGCTATCCTGCAATTTTTGTACCCTCTGCAGATCAACTGCAGATCTTTCAACTGATGGGTCCCGACGTCGGTCATCAAGCGCATGGCATCAACGCATCACTGGATCAAATGGTCTTGATCGTATCAACCAGAGGAACTATCCTAGGATTTCTACGACGCTGGATGAGCAGCCGTGTATCCTTGACCACTGAACTTGCCCCTCAAGCCCTCGTTTTGAGGCAGTTGAGGCGTGAAATCTGTCCTAGAGGTAATTTTTTATTTGAACACTGTTTGTAACGTGCGATTGGCTAGCAATCACAACCTATGGGGTGAAATTCGAGATCGTGGTACTGAAGTTCACGCCAAACTTGAAACATAAGCACGAGGTGGCCACCAGTGGCAGGCCTACCACCAGCCAAGAAATACGGGTGCGACTACTTACCAGGCTATCATAGATGCGATTTTCGTGAGGCTGAGGGCGACACAAGAAGCAAATAGAAGGCAGACAGGATGCGCATGCGCACCGAATCACGCAGATGTTGCGGTTTTGATGCTGGTGGGAGCAACGGTAATCCAAAAGGAATACCGGGACTGTCACTAGTTGTTGGCGGTGTGAATTCCTTAATGGCAGACCTCAGTCAATCCGGGCGGAAAGCGGCCTGCATAGTCCAACATGGGCGCAACTCTCAGTGCGATGGAGTGACACTCCGGTACCGGGCATCGGAACTGGAAGTCGGAAAATGTTGCAATTGTGTGCACCAGATATTGCAGGTAGGCAGTCCAACTGCGGCGGCCAGTCATATAATCATATCCAGGATCGAATCAGATGAGAATACGGTTGTCGTGAATTTGGAATCTACCAAGATGTTGCAGAGGCCATTCACCGGTAATGTGCGACAATTGGCCTCCTAGTGAAAATGTACTCATGTTGCAGTCAACTGTGAAGCGAGTTAACATTCTCGTTTGCACGCAAAATCAGGGCGAGAAGTTGAATTTTGGGTCAAATTGGACATCACCGAGATGCCCGAGTTCTTCTACATTCCTGTTACTGATGCCTCAATATTATTTTTCATCAACTATTGTTCATCGACTTTAATTCTATGGTACAACACTTTCGAAAGCCCTGTCCACAATTGGACCTGATATTAGGTCACGGGCGAGTCAAAAGATTACTGTGCGTGCAACCTGACCTGGCCGCCATATACACCCCTTCATTTGAGATCCGGATGTTTCTGTCTGTATAATCTCAAATCATTCTTAAAGTTGCCAAAGAATCAGTGCACACGCCTGTGTAATTAGTCTGCTGTCTGCTGTTACTTATGCCTTGAGATAAAACCATATTGTCCGGGCTTCTCAGCAATGTTGGACTGCGACTTGGGAATCCCAGTATTTATTATTTTTCAACAGTTCTTGTTGTTTTCGTTTTCGCAACTACTTTTCAGGGTGAGTGATTCACCCAAGCTGCCAAATGGACAGACACTGTGGAGTGTTTGCTCTTGGAAATCGACCCGAAGTTGAACGAACTCAGCTCAAATTAAATTACCCATTGGACTTGAGACCAAGATTTAGGCTGTACGATCAATGACGCGCAAAGAGAGAACATTGCCTGGCATAGCATCCATGAGGATCCGAACGTGGTGGATCTCAGAATATCCCATTGACCTAGGTGTAGTCAAACACACTATTCTGCCATTTTTGAATCCCGCATACATGGATCTACGTCAGAATTTTAGGTACCCAGTTTCTCACATTGAGCGCATGGACCAATCTCGGCTCCAGATCTTTTAAAAATCTGAATTAGCCCGAGTTATCTAGCATGGTTCCATCCAAACCCATGAAGAACTGACCGAGTTATGGGTAATTCTTTGAAAACATCTGAAACCAGAAATTTTTCGACCGCGCCTTCGGTACTGCCAATAGCTGTAAATAATTTAAGGCTTCAGATACGACTCGGATTTCCCCTCATTTCTCGAGTTTATAATTCATGGAGTGGAAAGTCAGGAAATGCTGCTGAAAATCGGCCGAACTTCGAGGGAACTTGACCTTTGAAGTGTCTCTTCTCTCTCTCTCTCTGACTCTCTGTACCTTGAGTCGGATCGGAACTCAAGCTCCGACGTAACCGAGCAAACTTCTCTGATTCACTGGTTCAAATTTCCAGACAAGCAAGATAATGAATAAAAGGTGTAAATAAAAGCTTAAAACCACTTATTCTAGATGTCCCAAGTTGAAAAATATTCCTTGTCTTCATTTCTCAAACAAACTTGTTCCGAATCTTCATCTACTGCTGTGACCTGAAGTGTAGGCATTCCATCGCACTCCCCAAGTGTCACTCTTGTCTGGCCACCAGCCATATTTCTTGCATCTCTCAGCCAGAGGGTTCCATTGACCTTGTGTGCAGCAGCTACAGCATCACCCACCTCCGGACCACCCCGTGATACAGGCACGATCACACTTGCAATGTCATTGTAATCAAACACTGGCATTCCTTTCCATCTGCGGCTGCATACACATTCTACCAGATGGACGATCATAACGAGGAAATTTAACACAGTAACAGCTACTGCATACTGAAAATCCCCTAGCCGCATGGTAGCAATTGTTGCATTTGCAATGACACTAGAAGTAGCATTGACAACAGAAGAGTTCCTCCCGGCAATCTCCAACTGAGCACTTCCAATGCCAACTAAGATATCATCGATCATGGACTCCAGGGATGATGAGATACCCTCTAGGATGACAGAGGTATCATTCACAGAACCATTCCGTGCTGTTGCCACATTCATAATGTTTGACAGAAACATGTTGCCCAGGACTGATGTATAAAGATTTGTATTCACCATTGATAGGGTTCATCTGCGCGGAGTGTATGCACCGAGCGGCATCTCATGCATCGATTTGCGCGGGTGTCAGCGGACCTTTTTGGATGCGCAATCGTCTGGGCATTATCTTCATCGTGTGGTCTTGAGGTAGACTCGTGACCAGTCTGCACTACGGCAAATCTGAGTGCAAGCACTATGCCGTAGGCAGACTGGTACAACTCGGGACATGTCAAAGGGCTGCGCCCGGAGTTTGAAATTCTTGAGTGGTGCCGATCATGCCGTCAAAGTTATCTTCGGTGATCTCGGTCCGAAAAGGGACTTTCTCTATTAAAATAGTCCTGCATGTTTGACTCACCCAAGCAGAGGAATCAAAATTCTGAGGAGACAGAATTTAAGCTGAGGGAACTTCACAGGGACCTCTAGCTTTGATCAAAGAAAAATATTGAGATTTGAAGCCAGGGCACAAGAAATGAAAAATTTCAAACTCCGGGCACAGCACTTTTGATCGGTCCGAGTTGTACCAGTCTGCCTACGGCATAGTGCCTGCACTAAGAACTGCCGTGGCAGACTGGTAACAAGTCTAGTCTTGAGGTCCTGCTGATGTGTCGCCTTAAGGTTGGTAAGTTTGCCGCTGCCGGCTTCAACTCACGTGGTTGCGAGCGCTGCGCGCGGTCGTGGCGGTGTGTCCGCTGCGCTGTGCTTGTTCGCACTATCCAGAGGATATAGAAGTGTACACCTTCGCCAATGTTCCTTGCCGTCGCACGCCGACCCTTGTGGATTGTGAATTCATGCACGGTCTGTATGAGATATGGCGACGTCTTTCACCCATACCTCTTCGCCTTCTTCAGTTCTCCCCTGCCGTTCTTTTTTTCTTTTCTTTCGAATCCCGTTCTCTCTTCCCACAACAAAATAATCCCGCCGGTGCTACCGTGTGCTCTCGCGCGATGAGAGATGGCCGCGGCCTGTCGGGCGGGTCTACTGCGCTGATGTTTATTGTATCCACCTTGCTTTCAAGTCCTTGCTAAATATTTATCTGGTCCGGACATCAAGAATGGACAGAGCAAGATATATTTCTGGATTATAGTATTGATCACCTGCCAACCGTGCCAGATTTATGCATCCTGTGATGCCATGATGCTTAACGGACTGATTTATCAGGGTTCAATTCCAAACAATCGAGTACCTTCTGGTTACTATGTTTCCCCTGTTATCAAGTCCCGATGATTGTGAAGAATAGTACATTTGGTTCAGGGGTGGACGTGATATCCAGGAGAATATTGTGACACATGTACCTGGATAGAAGTTATGGTGAGAAAATAGAACTACACTTAGCCATAGAACAGCATCTGCCCTGGATGGGCAGATCATATGAAGTGAAATCACTCCCTGTTGATTGCGTCCCTTGCCATCAGCTTCTTTTAGTGGATCTATGAAGGAACATTGCTTCTGGCACCACATGTGTGGCAAATGAAGAGAGGAACTTCAGCCAAAAATGTGGACATTCGTAAGCTCGCCCAGCATAAAATATCCATGCCTGTCAAGCAAAACAACCTCCCAACGAGATGCCCCGACAACTCAGTGCCACTCAAGTTCGGTTGAACAACATTACAATGTGTTTGACCATGTCTGCGAATACCCTCAAAATCCTTGCAGATAACCTGGAGACCCCTTTTTTAGCGGCCATTGCAAACACAACTCAGTCTCTGGTGAAATGTATTGAGGCAAAATTTCCGATTAGAATCATGGGAATATCAACTCACTTTGTTATCCTAGAATGTGAAACGGAACAGGAACGAGTGTATCGAGCTGATGGAGCAAACACATGAATTGCTCAATGCAATTATTATTGTTCATATTAAGTCAGACACAGGTGGAGAACTACCGCCAAATATACTGAGTAACATCAGGAAATTCACAGAGTACTATATGTTTTACACACACTCTGGGAAACACTTACACCTACTTGTAGAACCATCCATAAGATCTATACCTTTGTTGAGGCCCAGCAAAATAGTAACACAGTCAAGATGTTTTTCCGTCAGGGTGAAATGGGCACACTGCTCAAGGATTGCAAAGCAAGAGTGCAGAATGGACTTGAATGTTTTCAGGTGAGCTTCACTTGAATGGGAGTGCAATGATTCATCGAGTTTTGATTTTATGTAGATCGAGGCTGTCAATATTATGGCAGACATTGCACAAATGAAGGAGGCCACACACAACAGACACCAAGAAGTGCTTAATATGATTGAGGCACTCTCTGATGCACACAGTTCAGATAGAGCATCATCTGTATGTAAAGCCCACAAATTGTGGGGATTTGAATAACTTTTGTGTAGATGAGCAAAGTCTACTCCACCTCCCACAATAGGTATGTGTTCCCCAATGTCTCAATAAGCTGACTCACAGTTTGTCAAGCTCCAACTCAATCTCGATGCTACCCTCAGAGCCACAGATATTTCATGGCCAGGTGTCTGAGCTTTCAGAAATTCTCAACCTTTTCAGCCAGGGAACTCCAAGGATAGCAGTTTTGGGTGCAGGTGGAATGGGGAAAACCAGCCTCGCAAGAGCTGTCCTGCACCATCCAAAAATTACAACCACATATGAGCAGCATCGGTTCTTTGTTGCTTCTGACTCTGCCACAACTAAAGTGGAACTTGCTGCTCTTGTTGGAGCTCATCTTGGGCTGAAACCTGGCAAAGACCTCACTCAAGCAGTGGTCCAACATTTCTTAGGTGGCCCACCTACTCTTTTGATTCTAGATAATCTTGAGACATTGTGGGAACCTGTAGAGTCTCGCCATGATATTGAAGAATTCCTGTCGCTGCTCACGGATGTGGATCATCTTGCATTAATGGTGGGTAAAAAGGTATTTCTCATTATACTTTCAGCTCACACCCTGTCAGATTACCATGCGAGGGGCTGAAAGACCAGCCAAAGTGGCCTGGACTCAACCATTTTTGTCGCCCCTAAAACCCTTGGATCGAGAAGCTGCTCGTTGTACATTTATCGATATTGCAGATGATGGGCATAGGCCAGAAGAGGTTGACCAAGTCCTCTCCCTGACAGACAACATGCCACTTGCAATCAGTCTTCTTGCCCACTTGGCCGACTCAGAGGGTTGCACCAATGTATTATCACGCTGGGAGGAGGAGAAGACCACTCTGATCTCAGAAGGCTTTGACAAAAGATCCAACTTGGATCTATCTATTTCACTGTCTTTGTCAAGTCCCAGAATTGAATCTCTACCCCACTCACGAGAGCTCTTGAGTCTCTTGTCAATGCTCCCTGATGGACTTTCAGATGCCGAGCTGGTGCAAAGCAACCTTCCAGTTGATAATATCCTTGGATGCAAAGCAGCATTGATTCGTACCTCTTTGGCCTATAGTAATGAACAGAAACGACTGAAAGCACTGGTACCCATCAGGGAATATGTGAAGAAGACTCAGCCACCTGGGAATCATCTCATTCGGCCTCTCCTCAAACATTTCCAGGAGCTCCTTGAGTTTTTTGTGGAATGTGTTGGAACTCAACCCAGTTCTGGCGCTGCTGCACGAATATCATCAAACTACTCAATTATCCAGAATATCCTTTGGAATGGGCTCCATCAGGATCATCCGGATCTAGTGGATATCATTCACAGCATATGTCATCTAAATCGATTCAGTCGATTCATTGGCCGGGGGGCCATTAGTTTGATTGGCCACATTCATAGCATGCTGCCACAGCTTCATGATCATCAACTGGAGGCTTACTTCATTACTGAGCTGTTTGACTCACAGCGAAATTATCCAATTTCCAATCCAGAGACACTGGTTGCCCAATATTTAATACATTTTGAGCAAGTTGATGATATAGACCTCAAATGTATGTCTGATTAACACTAGTTTATTGGGGCTCATATAATTTTCTAGGTGGCTTCTATCTCAGTATAGCAAACCATTATCAGGTACACAAGCAAGACCTATTTAGCGCTATAAAATTTTGCCAAACTGCCATATCTTTGGCAACTTCAACTGGGAACACCAAGGAGCATTCTCGAGGATTATTCAACCTTGCAAGGCTCAACTTCTTGCTTGGTGATTACTCTGCAGCTCAGATGTATGCACATGAGTCCCAGAGGCTGGCCAGAATTTCGGCAAACTTTCTCAGAGAAGCACATGCAATCAACATTAAAGCTATGTGCCTGTCCACACTAGGTGATTACAAGCAGAGTATTGCTCTCAATATGAGGGCAAGGGATCTCATAGGTCTTTGTGGTGCATCTGGTGGTCAATTGAACTATGGTATCATGGTGCAGCAAGCAGAGGTACACAAGAAGAAATCAGAATATGTGGAGGCTCGGAATATCCATAGTGGCCTTCTTGAAGAGGTCTCTATTCACCAGGTTCCCTTTCAGCATGCCTACGCTTTACTCAACATTGCCGAGATTGATGTGTCCATTGGTGCTCCAAAGCAGAATGTGCAGAGGAACATCCAGACAGCCACAAAACTATTCAATGGCAGGCTGCAAGTAATGATGTGTGACATTGTCCTTGCAGATCTACATCTGAGAGAAGGGAATACACTGGCAGCAGAGAGCCTTCTAGTAAAATGTATCAAATCATCGTTGGGACACCACAGTGAAATCATGTCCCACTGTCTGGAGCGACTGGGTGATGTCAGTCGCTGGAAGGTTCCAAATCGTTCATCATCCTGGACAACAGTGTACTTTGTGCATTCCCTCAAATTCAAAGAGAAGCTGGGAGTCTACAAAACTCTTCAATTTCTAGGAGATATCTTCTTTGCTTACAATGATGAGGAGACTGCAATCAGCTTGTTCACTGTAGCCCTGGAAGGATTTACCCAGATGGATGTCCATCGCAGCAAGGCTGAATGCATGCTCCATCTCGGAGACATTTCAAAGGGACACAATGACTTGGTCAGGGCAGTGGAGCTTTGGGGAGCAGCGAGGCCACTATTTGAGCGATCATCACAGGTCAAACAGGTTGAAAATATTGATGGAAGGCTGGCCAGTGTTGGGGAAGGTGTGCTAGAGCAACACAGAAAGAATTTGGCGCATTTTGGAGAGCTCAATGCACCCTCAGGGAATGTGGAGGAACTTGAGGATGAGCTATCTGATGTTGAAGACCCAGAGGTGGACCTGGATGAGGCACAAGACCTCAACCCAGTTGCAATTTGAATGTTTCATTCAGTCATGTAGTGTGTTTCTATGGACTTGGATGAGGCAAAAGGGACCCCATTTCATTGCAATTTGATTTTCTTCAATTATGTAGTCTTGATCTGGATTATCTATGTAGCGTTTTTGTTACTCTCTGTTCCTGTACTTCGGTTTGAAATGAGTCCATCTATTTATTTATTTATCCAACGAGGTGTCAGTCACTAGTGGAAAGTTGAGACGAGTATGCCTGGCCTTGTGGGGGCTCGATGTTGTTCTGGGCGGCTTGAAATCACCAAGAGACATCTAGATTCTCAAGACAATTTTTCGGGCGAGTCCCTCGGCAGTCTCCTAGGACAATCCTCCTTGGAAGAACAGTGGTCCAAGAGGGAGGGGAATTGTACTGGCACAATACAGCCTTGATTCAACCCAGGAGACACTAATGAGGCATCATGCCTTATGGAGCCATCATGCTCTAGTCAGAAGTTCAGCTAGTGTGCAAGACGAACTGTGTTGGAACTTTGCAAAGCATTGTTGCAGGAACACTCTGGAATTGTTGTATTGACCCAGTTTTGAGGTGAGATGCAGGGATACACCTTGAGCCGCGCCCCAGATCAATCCCAGCGAATCATCATGCTCAGCGGGTCCGCAGGATCGGGATAATCAACCATCGCCAAGAGTGGCGCCTCCATTCTCGCAGAGGAAAACCGAATTCTGGCAGCATCATTTACGCAGAGTGCAAGGAAATCCACTTTCTCCCTTGCACCATTGCTCGCCAGCTCGCAGATCACGACCCCAAGTTCGAAAATCTTCTTGTGAATATCTTGAACAACGACTGCACTGGACTTGGCTTTGGGGCCACTGCTGCGCATGGCGGTACGAGTCCTTTTATTTAAAAAAAATTACATTTCTAAGGCTTAGTAAGGTGCGAAGTACTGGTAGGGGCCGAAATTTGAACTAGGTTAGCCAGACCCGTTATTTTGCTCAGCACAGCGGAAAGGATGTCATCGCAGAGTTGCACTGTAATGAGTTAGATTTACGGTGTACGACCATGGCAATATTGCGTACCTTTCCCATCTTCAACTGCGTCAATGAACTCCTCAATCCAGGACCATTTGAGAAACGTTGAAATGGATCATGATTGAGCAGCGGTACAATTGGTAAACAGATTATTTTTCGTTGCGAAACTAGGAGAATTTCGAATGTCAAGATGGCCACCAGTGAATTCAAGGTACTTACCAATTTCAACCAGCGAATCCTTGCACCTGTTGTCTTCAATTTTTATTCCGCAAATGTACTGCCGTGACTTCGGCGAACGTACTCAAGCACAGACCGATAAGGTAGGTGTCATACGCATCCATCGAGTCACATGATATCACAGCGTGACACCGACTCCCGCCCTTACTCGTCGGCAACGGCGGGATATAAATAAAAGTAAAACCATAGAAAGACTTAGTTTGACCCAGGGAACAATCCTGTGGCCTCAGATTTTCAATATCTAGCCTCAATAAACTGTTTTATGCCTATTCTTTGGAAAGTGCTCAAAACACGAAAAAGAGTGGCCTGAGCTATGGATGCAAAAAAATGTTGAAATTTTCGTGTTTCCTAAAAAGGAAATTACGCGATCACATGATCGGCCTTGCAGGCCTTTATCTCTGTGCTTCCACACCCGCATTTGGCTCATTTCATGCAGGTTTGAGCATTAAATTGTAGTTGCATAAGCTCTTGTGGTGTCTGCTAAAAATTGGCAGTTAAAATCTCCAAGTTTTTTGATTGTCTCAGTGTATGTAGACTAAAGTTATGGCCGGAGACCATGGTGAGTGAGTTAGGGCTATTTGAGAAGCATTAAATTCACCACTTACTTTAACAGCCAAGTATGAGAGCACTACATGGTCTGCAACTTAGGTGAAGTTGAATCTTCAAAGTTTTGCCAATAGGTCTTGTAAGCCCCTTGGGACATGGTCACAGATAGAGGAGTACTCTGGAAGTGCTCCAGCATTACTGGCATTGAAAATTTTGTGATCCCTAGCCACACAGAGCCCCACAGACACTTGAAAAAAATTCTGACACCAAGATTTCGCGCTTTCCATTCACGTGACTCGATGGATGCGTATGACACCTACCTTAGGGATTCAGACAAAATATATGATGAGCGTGAGTGACTAACATTTGCATATTTTTTTAAAAAAAAGGGAGATATGTTTGTGCATAGAAACATGAGAGGAAAGCGCAGCAGATGTACGCACTGAGCAGGCAATCCCAGATAAAATCCCTACATGATACATTTCCTTTTCTCCCTCTCTCTCTGTCTCTCGGAATTGGGGGCAGCACCTGGTTCTGGATGATTTTCTTCTTGTAATATGCAAATGAGACTTGTAAACACCTGTTCCACATTTAGAGCTGTTTTTGCCGAGGTTTCCAGGAACTCACAGCTGAACTGTCGGGCCAATGCAACTCCATCCTATGGCAGTCAACGTGGTACTTTATTCAGAAGGGGTAAAACATCTTGATTTCAGGTATAATGTTCCAGTTTTGGAAGCATATAATTGTGAAAATGAAGGAGCATATAATCTTACCTAATGTTGGCACATAAACTTTGGAACTTTTGTCCACATAAAATTTCAAAAAATTTCTGATAGCTAAAACTTTCCTGACATCTTCACCTCTATAACTTTCTCGGCACTTCTCGGCACTGGTAAGTGGCTGTGCTGACCGCTGCATGCCGAACTCTGCTGTCAGCGATGGCGCTTAGGTCAGCCTGACTGCGACGTAGCCCAATGTGGCCACAGTCCCAGCGCAGGTGTTGAGGAGGGATATGTCACCGCATCGAATAGCGAGTGACCATCTGCCGAGAATCCATGCAAGTTGAACCAGAACCCGAACCGTGGGAACAGTGTGCAGTCGACGCAACAATAACCCGGTCTGACCAGGTTATTCCGGGTTGCTGTTCAGTGTTGCTTGCAGTGGGAATCCGTAGGCAAGGAGTGTCCGATATAGTGTACTCAGACACACACGACTCCAGTCCAGTAGTACCAGTGTTCCATACTGGTGGTTGGTTGTGGGCGCACTGCTCTATAACCATGTAGACCTCCACCGGGTAACCGGCCAGAGCCTACCTCGCTAATCCATATGGACGCAAGTTGGTGAAAGCAGGTTCTGACGACGAACCGCTCATCATGGTAACCAGTAGTAGATGGAGAGAGTTGAGTATAGGGGTCAGGGGTCTGTCGATGACCACAGCAGTGAGAAGACAGAACCCGAGATGGACAGAAGCAAGACCAGCTTAAGTCACACACAAGTCAAGTCAAGGCCACAGTAAGGCCGGAGAATAGACGAGATAGAATCTACTGTACAGGGAGATTCTACTGCTACTTATATACCGTAAATACAAAGGGGTCCGATCATAGGAACATGTATGATCCTGTCGTAAAGGGTTATTGTAGCATAAAGGAGTAAGGGGTCAACATAAAGGAGTCAATAGATAGAGTGACTCCTGATGTTTGAGGAGTTAAGTGTGCCTGGCATAAAGGGTTCAGCTCCTAACACTGAGGAGTCCAGGGATAAGGGGTATTTGGACACATAGGGGTGGACCAGGGGATAGACACCTGTCCACAGAGAGGAGTCCAATATGAATGTGAGGACAAGTCGTTTCGAGTCCTAGGGGGTTGGGTTGTTAAGGAATAACCCTGGCGATAGTATGCTGTTTGATAGGAGCCCGGGTTGTTAAGGAATAATCTAGGCATGCTCCTATCCTTCAATTGTGTGTTGTGGTGAATAACCCGGGAATAGCCAGATGTATGACTGAAAAGAAAAGGGCTGTCTGAGCCCAAATCATGACATCTGCCGAATTCAGCAACTTCGCACCCATATGTGGTCTACTTCTCACACAGCACATGATAATTGCGGTGAGCTCAGAGGTTTCCATTTTAGCAGCAAGGCCACTGCCCATGGTAACCTGCTGTCCTTCGAGAGGGAATACTACAGGCTCAACGGGGTGCAGCCTCGGGACCATCAGAACGACGAGTTCACCTCCAACTCAGCCAGCGAGCATCCTGAATTCGCCTCGTGTGTTCTTCATGTTCTCTGAATGCGCGGTGTCTTATCGGCGTCTAATCTATCGCTTGCTCTCATGATAGTGGCGGCATTTTTTCTGGCTCGTATAACTTCACCGTGGCGGGTGGGACCTTCAATGACATCACGAAGAACTACACGAGTGCTCCAACGGTGCCTTCCGGTAATTCTTTCTTTTTTCACCGTGTCTTGCGGTGAGACAATTGTATGCACACAGACTTCCGCATGATCCCACTGGGGGACATCGACATCCAGCATGAACTTCGCTTGAACAAAGGGTCAGCTGTAGTTGGTCACCGACGCGAACGAGCTTCTGTTCGTCGTGTTTACTCTGCCAGAATGGATGGCAGGAATGCACCGATGACGGTGGCCATGTACCAGGGGCCCGGCGCTGAGGAGGTGGGTTTAGAATCTGTTGTTTTGCTGAAAGTTTGCGTCTGATCAACCTCTGCAGGAGTGGCGGCAGGACATTGCGAAACATATGTCGGTTCGGCGAGTGTCATTCGACGCCTTCGTTGCTTATTTGGCAGCTAAATTATAGAGCCAATTCAGCCATCCGAATATGGTTCAAATGTTTGGAGCAGCAAGTTCCGGTGGTGTGCACGCCATGTTTCTCCACGGTGGTGAGTCCTGCCGCAATCAAAACGACTTGATGTTGAACTTGTCACTGAAGATTTGATACCGTACCACCATTTCTTGGACCTACATCGGCATTCGCCTGTCCTGACCATGTGTATCAAGGGCTTTTGTGTATGTACATCCGCAACTTTCACCTTTGCCAAATATTGATTTTTCCTGGAGATCGCGGAGTTCGATGTAAGATGGTTCGATGCCGTGGTTCCTATTCCTTACACTTCCACAGGGACTGAAGGAATATTTCACCTCTGCTTTTCAAACGGCCCTGGTGGGTCCCGTTATATATGCGGCTGCCTGCCTTATTCACGAATCGATCCAGTACGCTCATAATTGCACATTCTGGATTCGTCGCTCCACCGGCCGGCTCTGCGCAGACGCAGACCTCGTACCCGGCAACTTCAGCCTGGGTGGATTCACGAGCCATGAGAGACCTACCTTAGACCAATGGCAGGGGTTGTTTTCCTTGAATGTACCACACATGGAGGCCATGGTCATTGACTCTCTGACACTGGAACAATTTCACGTGATATGTTATTGGGATCGATCACACAGCTGGGAGGTGTCCATGAATGAGCGAACAGTTCATCTTGGAGCGATATTGGTTAAATCCAGTAGCGACTGGGATTACCTCGATGAGGTATTATCTGCTAATTCTCATCGCTGGAAGGCTATCCGAGGTTGGCAGGATACGAGTACCCGAGGAGAAGTCACCGAGGATGGCTGGACCCGGTATCCATATTTCTTTTGGCCTGCTTGGAGATCTGCTTAATCATATTGAATTTCCAAGTTTCGACTCCGGCTATGTATCAGACACTAGGATCAACCTATGTATGGAACGGCACCCCGAGTTCTGGCTCAGTCAGGCAAATCACATATTCAGCCGCCTCGGGACCAATTCCGATTTCACGGACTATGGTGCGCCTGAAACATTAGTTGGTATTGTTTTTAACTTGTTTAACCAGGGCTCGTGCACGAAGCTTACTTCCATGTGAAGGCATTGGAACACTGCCCTCCAGGCTATTTATTTGTTTGCCCAGCAAAAGATCTTCAAATCGGGCCATCATCATTCAGATTGTCAGATTGCCCCGCCTATTGGTCCCTCGATCCGGTGGGCGCTGAACGTCTTAGCCCAGAGGAGGCTGATGAACTCGGCTTCCCCTCTATTGTGTTCCGCACAAGCATTTCCCAATTCAGCTGGGATGCCAATGTGTATGCCGCGCTCCGTCAATTCCACCGAGCCAAGGGGTTTGATCCAGACAGTCAAGATGTCGCCCGGCACCTAGGTTACCCACTTTATCAATTGCCCCGTGCGGTGGATCCGCTGTTTGCTCACGGTAAGTCATCATCGAACGAGCCCTTATATGTTCATTAATATATCTACAAGTGGATGACGCGGATTCCGATTCACAAGAAGATAATCAAGACCCGGTCGAGAATCATGGTACGTGGCATTCAACTCGGCTTGGCATGTCCGGTATCCTGAGATTCCTCAGTGCACGAGTCTACGACTGCAAGCGAAGAGCCTGGACCACCCAGTCTTCATGATGAAATGCCGGTCTCGCAGACCTTCAGATTCTTCATGAACGTCCAGGGGATGCTGTTTTTATTTCTCATGTTATCGTGGTTGTACGCCCAGTTGTGTTGAAGCAGGAAGCTGGCCTTATTCTTCTAACGCGGACACCTGTCCGATTAATTTCACTTGTTACACAAGCCTCAGATATCTCCCTCCAATAACTCGATCTTTTGAAATATAGTTGTTGGACTGACTGTGTATCTTCTTTCAAGTCAGGCAAACAGCTGAGGATGCTCGGAAGTCGGATGAGCCCAACAATTACTAACCGCATCTGTCCGCTCATTGCCCAGATTACTAAACCATTTCAAACAAGTGTTCACGGGGTGTGACCACAAGCCTGAGTGTTCAAGCTAGTGTTTTTCTGGCTTCAGCCTGAGACCAAAATCTTGCCTGGAACTCTGTACATGTCTGAGGATAAAAAAATCAGACCATTTGAAGCATGCGCACTTCTCAAGTACGCACGCTGAGCGCTGGTAGAGCAGTTCCACGCAAACCTTCTTAAGTTGAAATTCGAATTTTGGCCGCATTCGAGAATCAGCGAGGGTCCAGCCTCCTGAGACGCTCGAACTAAAATACAGTTAAATATTTGCGAGGCAGTCTAGTTCCTAGGATTCTGAGGCTGAGTAGGAAGTGAGGCTGGCATACAATTTGAGGTGCAAGAGGTTCGCGGGATCACAACCATGGCCATGGTTCAACATCGGTCGGAGATGTCGGGGATGTTGAGTTACTGGTATTAATCCACTGAAATCTTTGATGGGGGTGGATATGGTACGAAATGACAGTTGGCCCTAGTGTCGCCATTACACAGTTGGTCGCGAACTGTTTAAATCGACAACACTATGCTATCTCATTCATCTTCGGAGGGCAGAGGAAGAAATTATATTCAACTGATGTTGCTTTCATTCGTACACTTGGTGACTCTTGATCGAACCCACTACGGCTCCCTCAAGTCCAATCTGCGTCAACATGCCCACGCTCTGGCATGTCTTGTTACATGTAATTCCCTTAGCACATCTCGGACCTCAAACCACTTCATTTCCAGAATTCATCCCAACGAGCGTGCACGTTTCGCGAATGGATCCTTATTCTCATTCGTGCACCCTCCCGAAAATAAAAGTAAATCGCGCACCCTCCTGCCAAAAATAATTAAATCTCGACGAGAGAAATGCTAGTAGATCGGCGCCGCAAGCGGATCCAAATCGTTCTCGCGGGTCGCTGTGCAGCTACATTAGGCCTCCATCAAGCCAAAGATATTTTATGACCTACATAGTATAACATCAAGCTTAGATTCTCGAGATTACATATGTGAACGAATCAATTTAATCTTTGCCCGGCAAGCGGCAAACGGTGCGAAAGAGAGAAAAGGAAGATCGGGGCTCACCTCGATGTCCGCTTCGAGGTCTCGCACCTTCGAGACGCACCTCTAAAAAAAAGCAAAGTGCGATCAGGAGTTCTTCGGAAAGCAACTTGGAACATCGAGCTAAAGATCGTCGAGATTACATACACAAACGAATCCATTTATTAACGATTTTTTTTTGCCCGCTAAGTTTCGAAAGCGAAAGAGAGAGAGGGAAGAAAGAAGGCCGGGACTCACCTCAATGTTCACTCCGGTCCCGCAGCTCCGAGACGCAGCGAGCAGCATTTGAAAAACCCAGAGCGTCTTACAACACCATCAGAGAGTGCAGAGGTTGAGCTGCAGGCTGGCCCCACCCAATTAAAAGGAAAACGTCGTTGAGCGTAAACTTCAAAGATGAGCAAGGGAAAAGGGAAAGACGCGCACCGCGGCACACGTAGCCAACATCTCCGCGGTGCGCTGCGGATGTTGGACGGCGAACACAGACCCACACGCCCACACGCGCATCGTATCCGCAGCGAGTCGAGGATGCACGAAAAGGGAAAAGGAGGAAGGCACCGAGATGAGACGCACACTACAACGGCACTCCCACCCTCGCTGCGCCCGCTCCCGGCCGGCGCTCACTCTAGGCGTATGGGCGCCAGCTGTCGTGCTCATTCCCATTGAGATCGACGGGCGATTGCGAAGGCGTGTGAGAGAACCTGAACCGCGGCGGGAGGGTGTACCCGTGGCCGTGGTCGCGTCCGGATTCAAGCACATGTGCGTGTGCGTGGGGTTGGGGGAGCGATGCATGGTCGCGCTCATCGTGGTACGGGGGCGAGTCCGGGAGGTGCAGCGTGGGGCCGCTGGTGCCGTTGTCATTGTAGTGCGGACGCGCGTCTGGGAGGTGCAGCACGGGGCCGAGGCCGAAGGGAGGGTTGGTGGGCACAAGGAAGAGGTCGTAGTGGTGCGGATGTGGGTGGAGGGGCGAGTCGGGGACGGTGAGCGGGGCCGGGCGGGCGAGGACATCGTGCGAGGATCCGGGGCGGCTCTGCGCGTTCTCCCTTTTTAGCAAGGAGAATATAGAAAGAGAGAAGACGCACGATGTACTCCTCCCCATTGGGAATATCGATCTTCCTACGCTTGAACTCTCGATCTGGGGACGCGTCGTCGCCGTTGCGCGTGCGTGGTACGACGTAAAAGGGGATCAGCTGGTGGCGGGGACCGGTGGTGGTGTCGGAGAGCATGGGGTGGAGGTCGTGGTTCTCACGCATCAGACGCGCGTTCTCCACCTCTAGCTTGGCCAAAGGCGGAAGCAGCACCGCCGCCTGCTCGAACGTGAACTGGCCCAGTGCACTTCGTCACTGTCTCCTCCAGCTGTGGGACGCGTGTAAGCCGTGAGATGACAAAGGAAGAAAGCCATGCCTCTTCGATGTAAGGTTTTCTTTTTGCGCGGTGGCGGGCCTGTGCTTTGGCATTGCGGCTGCGTTCAGGTTTTTCTGTATCGACACTTTTTGAAGACATCTAACGTAAACTAACGAGAGCCAGGATGACGAAAGGGTGAAAAAAGAAAAGAGGAAGGACTTTCTTGACACTTGCCTTAACGGGAAGCTTACGTGGGTTTCAGCTTATCAGCGGAAAAGGCTAGGCCTTGCCTCGAGACTCCCCCTCTCACAGCGCAGTCTTGTGCTCAAACACTGGACGTCTGTCCGGAGCCGAAATCTGCACCAATTTCTGAGGCTCAATGCTGGCTTTCGTTCTGAATGTCAGGTTGTGCGGCCTTGACTCCACCGGCAGCATCTCTAAAATCAGGCTCTGGCTGTGTCACGGTTGCTCACGGTTGCTTCCCCGCCAAAAAAAGAAACAAACAAAGAACATCGTACGCCGGAATCACGAGGGGTCTTCACCTACTGAACTTTGAAAAGCGGAACGAGGCGATGGTCTGAAAATTCAAGGATCTACTTACTACGCATGGCCCTCGCTTGATAGTTCTGCATGGCTCAGGCTTCCTAGGCTGACTTAGATTTACTTGAGATTCTCAACGAGCTAGCGGTGAATGCTCGCAGTGTGGCCGTGGCGGCTCGGATGTAGCCTCGATCGGACCTTGCTTCGTGGCTCGGACTCGGACAGCTTTATTATTACCATCAATGTCATGTAATTGGAGTCCTCACCCCCCGGTCCGCAGAATTTGACTTGTTGCAACATCGCATCGAACTCATATGTGGTATGTGGTAGGTACATATCATTGCGCGCGGAAATCTGTTCAATTTCTTTTCCTTCAGGACCATTCCGACGCCTGCTTTCAACCGACGATATCAATATCAAGTGTCTTCCTACCTAATTCCTATGTACTTTCTCTCCGGCATCCGCATCCGCATTCCTATTCGCATACTTTCAAAGTCGGCCACAACGCCCACCATCAATGCCCAGTGCGTGGCTATTTTTCCAGAGTCCACTATCAATCCCTGCCGCGAGGGAGGGACGTCGACTTGTAATAAACAAATAGATAAATAAATTAGACCATGGTGCTCGACAGGATTAGCCGCAGGCAGCCTGAGAGATACATATACACATACCTTGTGCGGGCCATCGTCGGCCAGCCCGTTGCATCTGAGGAAGTATGGTCGGTGTGGTCTGAGTCGGGGCGTAGCAAGGTCCAGAGGGCATTAATGAGAAAAGGATTAATCAAGACAGACTCAGTCTTACCACTCAGGGATAGTTGCGCTTGATTTCCCAATACATTTCCGAGCAACGAAAGTTTCTGTTTGCGCGCAAGTAGTATCCAGAACTCAGAGATCAGAGCCACGCCGGCACGCGTTTAGTGTCAAGATTCCCAGTTTTGCTGGGGTCCATAGGTACGGTTTTTGCCAAAAATAGCCCAACCCCGAACCCAGAGGTTCGGTTCAAAGGGGTTCGGTCCAGGTTCGGACGAGATTCGAACCTGAATGAACCTGGATTTATCTTTAAAAAACAAGATGCACCCATTGAGCACCTGGCAATCATTTCCTACGGCCCCCGACCGGCGCGCGTTGTTGAACGAGAACTCTGCCAAAGTCAGACTTGCAATGGGTTTTTTTTTTGCCTTCGGCTAATATCCGGTCGTAACTTCCGGAGTCCATTTGCAGATGGTGGGATTCTGCATGTGTCCCTCAAACTTCTCTGCGGTCATTATGGATTGCCAATAGCCAGCTAGGTGGGGCTGTGCGGATCCGAGCTTTAAGACTTTTGCCTTCGCATACGGCAAATGATCCAGCTCTGCGTAGCTAGCTAACGTATGGCTGTTGAGATCTACTACAGAATTTCTTTTGATCAGTTTCCTACGGATTTGCACATAAAATGGACCGCGTACCGGATACCTTTAAAAACTTTGGAGTTCGAACCTGTTCGCAAAAAATCCAAAATCTTTGAACCTCGAAACGATGGATGTTGTTCAGTTATTTTAGGTTGCAAAAGGTTGGATACCGCTGAAAACGCGCCGGCCACAAGTCATTCGCGATTGCGTCGTGGCTAAAGCAAAAGGAAGACGGTACAGATGCTGATTATGATATTCATTTGGGACTAGAAATTGTTTCCAGATCATGCAAGAGCTGCCTGATGTTGTCGTATATGTTCACCTCAAATCCGAAACTTCTCGCAATTTTATTTTTATTATTCAGTGCTACTGATTCAAGTTGTGTGTCTGGATGATGAATCAGACGGCCATCTAATTTTCTGCGTGAATCTTGCGTGATAGCCTGGAAGCGGCCACCGAAGCTTAATTATATTTCAGGTCGCAAACCGCTCTATTGGTCGCCCATGTTGTGTGAAACGCGTGGAGGCGCTGACGGTGCGTATGTAAAATAAATCGGCCTGGGACCTTCTGCGTGAACCATTTTAACTACGGAAGAGCTTCAAACCTACATTCAGGTGCGGTTTGGGTTCGGTTTAGGTTCGGGATCGGTCCTGAACCTAACCTTGGCAACACTTAAAGATATCACTGGTGATTGATGGGGAGAGCTACTGTAGCTACATGAGCGTTAGAAGAGAGGCAAGGAATGGAAGGACTCGGACCACTCCTACAATTCAATGCAATGCCACCTCAATGGCGATGACCTGTTAACGCAGCGATTCGTAAATTTTTCGTTCAAATCGAGAGAAAGAGGGCACGAATCAATAAATTGACGGTGGAGGTTCCCTGTAGGTCATTGCCAATGTGAACAACAGTCAGGGCGTTCAATTTGACCGCGGTTAGGAAGGGCTCCGAGTCCCTGTAGGCATGTCCAGCGTGTCACGACTCAGCAAATACAAAACCGATGTTTTTACTTGCAAGATGTGAAGGCGCTGTCGGACGGACTCGCATAAGGGTAGGAATTAGTTGTGCGTGTCCGAAGGCAGCCTTCTTGGAGGGGTATCTCGTAAAAGCTCAAATCTCGCGTCCGGATCTTTTCAATGCTGTGCGGGCTGTACTTCACAGCTATCGCGTTATTTTAATTTTTTCCCAACACGACACAACAGCTGTCATCCCGGCGCCTATCATCTCTTTCTCTTTCCCCCACCATCCATGGAAAACGACAATCATGCGAACGATGAGTTCACCTCCAACTCTGCTGGCGACTATCCTGAATTTGTCTCGTGGGTTCTTCTCTGAATGCACGGACGGCAGGGTGTCTTATCGGTGCCTAATCTAGCGCTAGCTACCATGATGGCGGCGGCATTTTTTCTGGTTCGCACCACTTCACCATAGTGGGTGGGACCTTCACCAACGTCACGAAGAACTACAGTGCCCCAACGGTGCCTTCCGGTAAATTTTCCTTTTTTTTCGCCACGTCTGATGACTAGACTAAATGCATGCACAGATTTCCGGATGATCCCGCTGGGAGACATCGACCTCCAGCATGAGATTCACTTATACAAACTTGAAGGGTCGGTCGTCGTCGGTCGCCGACGTGGGAACACTTCTGTTCGCCGTGTTTACTCTGCCAGGATCGATGGCAGGAATGCACCGACAACAGTGGCCATGTACCAGGGGCCCGGCGCCGAGGAGGTGGGTTTAGAATATGTTCTTCTTCTGAAAGTTTGCGTCTGATCAACTCTGTAGGAGTGGCGGCGGGACATTGTGAAACACATGTCGGTTCGGCCAGTGCAATTAACACCTTCATTGTTTATTTGGTGGCTAAATTATAGAGTCAATTCAGCCATCCGAATATCGTTCAGATGTTTGGAGCAGCAAGTTCCGGTGGTGTGCATGCCATGTTGTTCCACGGTGGTGAGCCCTGCCGCAACTAAAACGACTTGAGTTTGAACTTGTCACTGGAGATTTGATACCGTACCAACATTTCTTGGACCTCCATCGGCATTCACCTTTTCTGACCGCGTATATCCGGGCCTTTTGCGTACGTGCATCCGTAATTTTCACATTTGCTGGATATTGATTTTGTCCGTAGTTCGCAGAGCTTAGTGTAAGATGGTTCGACGCCGTGGTTTCTATTCCTTACACTTTCAAAGGGACTGAGGAAATATTTTAACTCCACTTTTCAAACGCATCTGGTGAGTTCGGTTATGTATGGGGCTGCTCGACTTGTTACGAGTCAATCCAGGTTGATCATCATTGCACATTCTGGATTCGTCGATCCACTGGCCGGCTCTGCGCGGATCTCGTACCCGGCAACCTCACCCTGGGTCGATTTGCGAGCGATGAGAGACCCACCCTAGGCCTATGGCAGGAGATGTTTTCCTTGAATGTACCACACATGGAGGCCGTGGTCGTCAACTCTCTGACACTGGAACAATTTCACTCGATATGTCATTGGGATCTAGTTCAATGGCGGGCGGGGAACTTTTGTGTCCCCGTAACAGTTCATCTTGGGGCAATATTGCTTGCCTCTGGTAGCGACGAGATTGTGTTCTCATCAAATATAATGACTCATTCTCCTCGTTGGACAACTCTACACCGTTGGGACACCGAAACTCCAGAAGCCCGAGGAGATGTCACCGAGGATGGCTGGACGCGGTATTCATATTTCATTTGGCCTGCTTGGAGACCTGCTTAAACATGTTGAATTTCCTAGCTTCGACTCGGGTGATGTATCAGATAATATTCAGCTACGTATCGACCTATGCGAGGGACACTCTGCGTCCTGGCTCAGTCAGGCGAATCACATATTCAGCCGCCTCGGGATCACTTCCGATTCCCCGGATTATGGTGTGCCTGCAGCCTTTAGTGTATCGTTCTCCATTAATTTGTTTGGCCAGCTCTTGTGCAAGATGTTATTTTCAATGTCACCATTTCGGAGGCATTGGAACACCCTCCTCTGGGTTATCTATTTGTTTGCCCAGAAAAAGATGTTCAAATCGGGCCCTCATCATTCAGATTTCCAGATTGCCCTGCCTATTGGTCCCTTGATCCGTCGGGTACTGAACGTCTTAGCCTGGAGGAGGCCACTGAACTCGGATTCCCCTCTATTGAGCTCACCACAGCCATTTGGTCACACTCCTGGGACGCTGATGTGTATGCCGCGCTCCGTCAATTCCACCGAGCCAAGGGGTTTGATCCAGACAGTCAAGATGTCGCCCGGCACCTAGGGTACCCCCTTTATCAAATGTCTAGTGCGATGGATCCGCTGTTTGCACACGGTAAGTCGTCATAAAACGACTCCTTTAGGTTCATTATGGCTGATATGTGATACAAGTGGATGAGGCAGATACCAATTCACATGAATATAATCAAGACCCAGTCGACATGGACGCGGATAGCGAGAATTATGGTAAGTGGCATTCAACCTACTTATGTCCGTATGCTGAGATTATCAGTGCCGGGGCCAACGGCTGCAAGCGAAGCGTCTGGACCGCCCAGTCTTCATGATGATATGCCAGTCTCGCGGACCCTCAGATTCTTCATGAACATCCAGGGAATGTTGTTTTTATTCCTCAAATTATCGTGGTTGTACGACCAGTTGTGGTGAAGCATGAGAGTTGCCCTTCAGTTCTTCTAACGCGGAGACTACAATCCGATTAATTTCACTTGTTAAACACGAGCTTCAGATGTCACTTTCGAATAACAGCTCGAGGGGCATTGGCCCACTCTTTCTGCTCATCCACACCCGTCATAATACATAACCGCTAAAAACTGTGCCTGCGCTGCGTTACATATGCTCGACGCTCGCCCCTGCCAGCCTTTCATCAATTATCGCGACCTGTCTCTCCTGTGTGGCCCGTTTGAACAACGGCCGCGCGGTTTTCCAAAGTTCAATCGCTTTAGGAAGTTCTCCATCCTGCGCCGAAAGATCCCCAAGGCGAAGCATACATTCCGCTTTGTTTTGGTGGACATCCATGTGCACGAAGCCCTCCAACGCAATGGTGAACAAACTTGTCGCTGTATCGCGCTCGCCCTGATCAAGGAAGACATCTCCAAGAAATTGGAGCGCCTTGTGAATGGCGAGCTTCTGTTTCGAGTTGAGTGCATGCACAAGGAACAGTAGTGTCCAATGGGTCATCTGATAATGGCCATTGCTCCAAGAGGCCCGATCGCCGAGCTTCCCGAGGCAATAGGTTGTTTTTTCGTCGTCATTCCCACGTGATGCTGCAAGGCCTCTCTGGTATCCTTTGTCAGCGGCCGACAGATTTCCCTCTCGCAACTCGATATCGGCCTGGAGAATATCACACCATTCCACGAGCCGTAAGTATCCCATGGTCTTGAAGATCGACGCGGCCTTGTCCCGGTTCCTCTGCACCATGTCTCTTGGCGCGCCTATTATTACGTCGACAATCGTGAGGTTGAGTAAGACAAGGCCATGCCGATAAGTGTTTGGTGGGATGCCAGATTTATGCAAGATATCAGAATGAATTTGGTGCGCTTCAGCATATTCCGATTTCCATGTATGGATTTCGGCTCGTGAGTTCAGAACCGCAGAGGCCAGTTCGCCGTTGGCCAATCCACAAAGGCCAAGAAGATATGTCGCCCGCTGGGATATACGGACGGCATGACCGTAGTGACCGAGTGCGGCCCAGCAGTCAACTTCGGTCTTTGATGCAAAGACCTCGCTGTATAGTTCCCCGGACGACAATGCCGACGTCCGTGACTGGAATGCGTATTTCTGCGCCGCAAGATAATCTCCAATTTGGCAATGAATCGATGCCAGATCATGCAATGCTTGTGCATGCCGTCTCGCTAATCCATGTGAAACTGCGAGAGTCAGTGCGCTGTGTGCGAACTTCAACGCTGCAGCGGTATCGCTATTGTGGTACAGATAAAATCTTCCCACGTTGAGGTAGAAACGACCTAGTTATGTCAGTCTTGGGCGAAATGGCTGAGTGCGCGCACTTACATTGAAGAGACGGCTCGTTTAAGTGCTCAAAATGCTGGAGACCTCGATCAAGAAGAGCTTTTGGGTCGGGAATCCGATGTGTCGTCCGGGAATCCTGTCCATCAGAGTAGGCCACGCACGCCCACTTATTTTGCAAAATCCCGCAAAGGTCAAGGTACACTCAATCGTATCCACCAGATCAGGATTATTGCGCTGCAGGCCAAGTAACAGCACACTTTGGATGTTTCCAAGGTTCCCCGTGAGGCGAGCGACGACTTCGGGAACTGATGCAGTGTTGCGATATCGTCTATAAAGGGTTAGGTGTTCCTTGAAGTACGTGAGGAGAGGACCAGTGAGATCGGGAGTCGGAGGGTGATATTTTCGCAAATACTCTCGGATAGGAACCAATGCCTTGAGCCTTCCGTGATCATCGATGTACGCGAGAGAGGTGCGGAGTAAGGCTGCCCTGCAGCCAAGAAAATTGTCGATCGGAGCACCGATTTGTGACAGTTCTGCATTGGAAAGGCCGTCTGGAAGTATGGACAATAGACTCAACAAGTTCTGTGAATGAGGTAACGCGGTGATTCGAGGACTCGAGAGCGAGAGCGAGATGGATAAGTCAAGATTCGAGCGCCGATCAAAACCCTCGGATACAATGGAGGTGCGCTCCACCTCCCACCGGGACATGACATTGTTAAAGCCATCGGACGCGACCAGGTGCGATATGAGGTCAATTGCCAGAGGCAAGTTCCCGGTCAAGGAGAGGATTTCGTCCATGGCTACTTTTCCATGGACATCATCTGTGATGTCGATGAAAGTTTGTCGAGCCGCCTCTTGTGTCAAGGGGGTCAACTGTGGCAAAAAAGGCCGTGTCCAGCGCACTTTCGAGGGTCTCTCAGCGCCTCGCATTGTGATCTAGCCAAAGACGTATGAGGCACGGTCGTGAAAAGACCAACAATGCGCTCACAATCAACGCCAGATGTTCGATATCCGTGAGAAGAGACAGAAATTCTTCAACACTGCTGCGAGACTCTACCGGCTCCCAGACGGTTTCCATATTATCCAGAATCAAGAGAGAAGGCGGGTTGCTGGAAAAATGACGGACGACCTGTTGGGTGAGATCTCTGCCGGGCTTGAGTAACAGATGAGCTCCGATCTGAGCGGCAAGTTCGACTTTGGTCGACGCAGAGTCACAAGCCACAAAAAATCGACGCTGCTCATACCTCGCTGTAATTTCTGGATGATGGAGAACTGCTCTTGCGAGACTTGTTTTTCCCATTCCGCCTGGACCTAAGATGGCGATCCGGGGAGCATTCTCGCTGAAGTCCGCAAGAATGGCCGAAAGCTCAAGTTCACGACCGTACAATATCTTGGGCTGTGACGGGAGCATGGAAAGCGAGGTTGAGCTTGAAATTATATAATGTGAGAAGCGTGAACTTGAGAGATGAAAAACCCATACCTGTTGTCGAAAGAAAGTCTATTCATCTGCTCATGACGTCGTTATTTCAGGGACCCGAGGAAACATAAGAATACGTACAGAGGAATCTGTGTCCGAAGTCGACGTGATAGAAAGCGTTTCAATCAAGTCGAGCACCTGCTGATGCATTTCCTCTGCATATCGTTCCATCTTTTGAGTGTCCGTTAAGAGACCAGCACTTTGAAGCTGTGTTTTCGCCATTACTAGACAGTTGAGGGCTCTCCAAAACATGATGTTACTTTGAAAATATCGAGGGCCTGTTGCAGGCCCGAGCGACAGTCTTTCAGCAGTGCGGTATATTCGGCTTTGCGCAAAAACTGCCTGAATAGGGTTTTGCCCTGCTGCGCTTCGACAAAAGTATGGGTTTTATGGAGCGTCCTGCGTGAATCGGATCAACAGCAGCTAGAGTATCACAGCAGAAATTTACTCTGAAAATTGACCGAGCTGTTTCAACATGCTTGGCGAGAGTTCTCGGCCGGTAGCCGAGTTCAGATGCAGGCCAATGATTCCATGGAGCACCTGATGGATATTCTCAATCAACTCGAGACAATCGTCCTTGTTCTGTCGAACATTCTGGCGAAACAACATGAAACTCCCCGCGTATCGAGGAGTAAGGATGTCCAGCGCACCTGAATCAAGGTCAAGAGCGACCGGCTTGTAATGGATATAACCCCCAGGAATGGTGTCTTGAGAGCGTCCACAAGCAGTTCCAGAATATTCACGGTCGCAGTCGCAGACGCTATAATGTTTTGGGTCCGATTCTGAGCGATACTAGTAGCGAGCGGAGGGGGCATCGATGTCCTGGTGATGATGGCGAAGCAAGGGGTCGTTCGCTACTAAATAATCGATCTGTATCATGGCAAAGTTTGGTGATTGACGCCCACATGTACAGACGCCCGCGCTGTCACGCAAAGATGCTCTCCGCTGAGTCCAGAGTGGATGGGTAAAACTCGCCTATCAATTTTCGGTGATGTGGCCATTTGTGGTACAACGGAACGTTCCGAATGTACGCCATCAAGCGCATCACCGATAGTTCAACTTCGTCGGTATCGCTGCACATGTATAACTAGTGGCCGGCTGCTGCCGTCTCGGACCTTGCTTTATAACATATTTTTGGTTCAGCATTACGGCAGATTTGGTTCTATTTGTCCCTTGCAGGTTTCGAGTTTCGAGGTTCAGAGATATGCTATTGTTTGGTTCTATCTGTTTCTTGCAGGTTTCGGGTGTGTTTCCAGGTTCAGTGATATCCTAAGTTTGGTTCTATTTGTTTCCTGCAGGTTTCGGAGAAATTAATTGACAGGTAGGGAGACCTTACTAAAGCAAGGTGATTCACCTGTATAACGAGGCGGAAAACATGAAGCACATGGAACTATGTTAGTCAACGAGGTAAGAAGGCACAACATTATTTTTTTACACAGCCATCCGGCTAAATGTAGCTTTATAGTGCCCCCACGAAGAGAAGTAATTTGAAGATTGATGAAAATGGGGCTCAATAATAAGCAGGAGCGGCCAATTCCAGAACAGCGAGAATTCACACTGAGTAGCTACAGCAGCTGAACTTGAAAGTTCTCAGTAAATATCAACCTTTTCTCCTCAGATATGGGGAAAGTTACCATTATCAGGCCAATCAAGCGCTAGCAGTAATGGGGTGAGCCATGGATGCAATGAACCTTCAAGTGCCCTGGGTTTTGATAATGGTTCATTACCGGATTCCACGTTTCCTGATAAATAACTGTCGGTTTCGTTTTTGTGAGGTTGAAGGAAAACAGGCAAAGATTTTAAACTTCGAATGATAAAGAAATAGACCAATCTGGTTTTGATTTATATATGTGAGTGCAAGCAAGCACGAGCTGGCCCAGACAGTGAGCGCGAAGGCGGTGGGTCCACTACAGCTGAATTCGACAGCCATCGGCAAAGACGATCCCATCGGTTCAGGAATCTTTTTGATGGGATCGAGTTTTACCCATCGACTCTCCCCTCCTTTCCGCTCTTCTCCACTGCGCTTGTTTGACCTTGAGGCTTGCGGACAGGACATGAACTCATGTGCACTCCTGATGCCCTCTCGTTTGCACGAGCTCACGAATGTCCGCTGATGAGGTGTTTTCTTCTCTTTGCTTCTGCGCGAACAATCCGCTGGCTGCTCTCATAGGCCCCAAAAGCGCCGCCGAAGGTCCGAGATAACTTTGGCCTAAAAAACCCACTGATCCGGAGCTCAAAAATTTAAGGCCTGTTATGACTGCGTTATTTCAGGTCTTTCTCAAGTACAGGCACGACACGACAGCTGTCATTCCGGCGCTTAGCATCTCTTTCTCTTTTCCCCACCATCCATGGAGAACGACAACCAGTGGCAGACGGTTGAACCACAGTGCGAACAACGAGTTCCTCTCCAATTTTGCCAGCGACCATCCTGAATTCTCCTCGTGGGTTCTTCTCTGAATGCACGGATGACCGGGGTGTCTGATCGGCGTCTAATCTAGCACTTGCCCTGATGATGGCGGCGGCATGTTTTCTGACTCGCATCACTTGTGGCAGAATGGGAATGTATGCATCAATAATAATTACGAGGCGGCAATCATCCACCCCAGTGACCTACTCGGGTATTACATAAAGACCTCTTAGGTAGGTTAATTGGTCGTGAATTAACCTACCTAAGAGGTACGCCTCTGAGGGAGGCCCGACGTCTGCGGGAGGATTAATAATACTTCTCTTACTCATACCACTGACACCGTCCGCCAGCGCCTCCTCTAGAGGTGCCAGAGGCGAAACTTCCGTAGGTCTTTTGATGCGCACATACACATTTATTACACGAGTAGATACACAAAACATATTGTAAAGCGAAATATACCGTGGAATATCACCAGCGGGCAGCGTGGAATCGGCGGCGGGGCGGGCCGCGTTCGCCATCGTTTGGCGGACGGACGTTCGCATCGCATGCGTGCGTGAGGGTGCGGAGGCGTTTGCATCGCGCAGAAGCGGCGGCGAAGGTCGCGCGGGACAGGAGCGAACCAGCGCAGGGGGCGGGTGCGAAACCAGCGGCGGGGCGGCGGGTTCGCGTTCGTTTGCACCGTGTGGGTGCGTTCACACGAGGACGCATTTGGGCGGCGGGCAGAGACTGGGCAGGAGCAGGGCAGCGCGTTGGATAATGGCCGCTACAGCCTGCATAATTAGGGCGGCACTGGCGGCGGTGCAAATACCGCGTGGGTGCAGGCTGAGCACGGCGGACAATGGCGGCGTATCGAGAACGAGCCACAGCGGGCTGCGCAGGGGTGTTCGGGACATTCACATCGGGGGTGAAAGCAGCGGAGGCGTCAGCATCGCGCCGTGAATTTGCATTTGCCGCGATATTCATAATGGGCGGGCGGATGGGAAAGCAGCGCGGGTCGGGGCAAAAGCAGCGGCAGACTGCGCATTCGTTCACATGGCGGAGAGCCGGCGCGGAGGGTTCGCATCGCGTGGGCGCAGGTGCGGGCACGCGAAACTGGCAGCGCAGCTGCGGGGCAGGGGTGAAAGCTGTCTGGGAGGCCGGCGCGTTCATGTTCGCATCGCGCGGAGGGGGTGTTTCCATCATTTGCATGGCACGAGAGCGCGCGCGCAGGGTTCGCATCGCGTGGGCGCGGGCGCGGGCACGAAACTGGCAGCGCAACAGGCAAAAGCTGTCCGGGAGGCTGGCGCCTTCACGTTCGCGTCGCGCAGAGGGGCGCAGGGGGCGTTTCCATTGTGCTGACGCGGTCGTGAAAGCAACGGGGGCACCTTTGGGGGCATCGCACGGCCTCTGCACCTTCTCGTTCACATTCGCATCAGTGGCGACTGTGCGCATTAGTACAGCGCGGCGAGTCGAGATGTGGGCGACATGTATATGTTTGCTTCGAATGATACTGATCCTGGGTACGTGCAGATTTCTTGTGTGCAGGAGGCGAGTCGTTTTGACCGGACTTCGGCGGTGTGGGGAGCAGGTGGAGTAGGCGCTGTGCGCGAGAGGTGCGCGCGTTCGTGCGGGCGAGAGAGCCGAGGGTGTGCGGGAGGTACGCGCGTTCGATGAGCGAGCACCGTTGCACCCACCAGAGGTAGAAACCGAGGGTGCCCGCTGCCCACTGCATTCGACAAAGACGGGGTTGGGAGGAGCAAAGGCGGCGGCGGGGGAGCAGGAGAAAATGCACAAAGGGATTAGAAACCTTGCAGCAGTTGCGTGTGCGCTGTGACGTTGCGCACGCTGGCTTTCCACGACTGAGGGGTCATTTAGAAAAAAATGTTTGGGCCAGAATTTGAGTGCAGGACAACGCACTGGGGGTCGGAGTGCCTCTGGGATGCGGTTCACAACGTTCTACAGCCGCATCCTCTGCAGCGAAAGCTTTGGTGCGGCATTGTATGTTGAGGATGGTGGTAAGAGCCAAGTTCTTAATTGGAATTAAGCTGGTTTTCGGGCGATTTCGTGCACGGCGAATCCAAGGGTCTAAAAAAATGTGAAAAAAAATCAATGGGCAGCGGGCATCATATCACATACGATTCCGATGCTCAGACCCACTGGTCGTGTGTAAGATACGGTGCAGAGAAAAAGAATGGCGGGGGTTGATGTTTATTCGCGATCCGATTGGCTGCCCATTGAGGTAAGTGGCGCCGCCACTTGACGCCTCCAACCTCCAGGGAAGGCGGGAGGCCGCCAGGAGGCGTCGCTGCGGCGACGGAGGTCACGCCAGATGCAGCCGACCGTGGTGAAAAAAGATAGTGGTGGTAGGAGGACTCGGAGGACAAAGAAGGTGGCGGTGCTCGAAGACACCGCTTACGCCACGTGGCCTCTGTCGCCGCTTTTGCACCTCCTTCGCCTCCGTGGCTGCCACTCAGACCAGCGGGCGGCCTCGTCGCACGCTCGGTGTCGCGCCTTACACGATCTTTGTTTGAAGTGGAGGCCCGGGAATAACCTCGCTCCTGTCTATTCCCTGCGAAATTTCGAGCCGCCTCCGAGCCAACGGCAAAATTTGCACCTCGCCTCCGTTCCCAAACCCTACTCCCGCAAAAAGCACCAACATCTACCATCGCTGTGTGAACCCAATTGTGCTATGTCACGTACCGCTGCCCCAACCAACCGTCGCCGCCAACGCCAGCAGCGCATCAACTGCACGTATCCAAGCCTCCCCACGTCATGGTAGTTTCTTGTTTAAATAATCGAATTCAATCCAACTTGCCATCAATGCAACCGACGAGTAACCGACAGAGGTTGCCAGGGCGCATTCCAATCGCCACCGGATGGTGTAGAAACTTGCATGAAAGCCGGCGCTGTGTATAGCGCACAATCGTGCTATGCGTCGCGTTGCTGCACACCAGCGCCTCGAACCCATCCATCAGAACCCCGGAGCGTGGCCAACCGCCGCCGCGCACCCAACCGCCTCCAGATGGTGCACAAAGCGCCCGCATGAAAGCTAGCGCTGCATTAAGTGTACCGTTGCACCGCAGCACACTGCAAGGCGCGCCGCCGCCTCGAACACTATACATTGACACCTATGTCGTGCCAACTGCCGCCAAACGCCCCGGCACGGTGCGAACGCCACAGCACTGCCTCCGTGATTCCCTCGATAGGCCCACGTGCGAACAAACATGACCACCCCGCCGCTGCTCACACCCGCCGCCCCCGGGCCCCGATGCAAATGCGAACCTGCAGCCGCCGCCCGATGCAATTATAAATGCTATACATGCTGTAAATGATGCTTTTATGTTTTTTACTACTGAAATAAATGCAATCGTGGGTTGTAAACGGGTGCGCGCGGCGTGAAAAGGCCAAAAAAATCCCGCCTCCGGCACCTCTGGAGGAGGCGCTCGCTGTGTGGTCCGTAATAGAAGCATTAGTAATGCCCCGCGCCTTCCTCAGAGGCGTACCTCTTAGGTAGGTTAATTCACGACAACTTAACCTACCTAAGAGGTCTTTATGTAATACCCGAGTAGGTCACTGGGGTGCAATCATCATACAGGTGGAATTCCGTTGGAAATAAAATCTCAAAGTTTCAATAGATAAGAACCACAAAGGTTGAAACGTTGAAAGCGTAAACCATGGCTCTCGAGTGGTAATAAATGGAGGCTGGGTTGCGCCTATCAGAATTGTAAGCGCAGCGCGTGTCGACTAAGCAAAGTCGATTCCAATTTACGATTCAATTTCTGAATTCTGGGCAAGTGCCAACTTGAAGGACCCAGCAACCCAACAAGAACAAGGACCGCTTGGGATTGTAGATTGAGATAGATTTTCCAATGAAAGCGCAACGGCAAGGAGAACTCCGGCGCAATGAGTCTCGCTCGAACATCGCACCAGTGTGAGCGACGAGAGAGAAGACCAACGACTGTGACATGTGACTCAGGTGACGTGACTCCGAGGTGTGTCGCATCAATCGGCGACCACAGGCACTGCCACTGCCGGAACTGTCCGACCTGTCACACCTAATATGGAAAACTTTCCGCCTAGTTAAAAGGTGAAAGGAAAGTTTGAGCAAATTTTGCTATTTGTCCGGAAAATGCCGGACCAATGGTAAAATTCGCTCTAACATTCCGCGCGCCTTTCAACCGAGCGGAAATTTTGGCTTATTAGGTGTGTCTCCCATCCACCAGTGCCACTGGAAAGTCTACCAACCACGCGACCAAGCCGCCCAAATCCTCTGGATCAAGCACACGTTCTCTCAGTTGTACCTAAGCGCTGCACGCCGAATTCAAAGGCTAAAGCAAGACTTGAGCAAGACTTCATTTACTTAAAGTGACTCGTCTCTTGCTCGTCTCAGGCTGAGTCGTTTCAAATGGCTTCTCTGGGTTCTCTCCTGATTATCTCAAGATGGACGGCTATTTAATGCTCATGCAGCATGGTTTTGCCATCGGGTGGGGATGGATCAGCTCACTTGGTTGTTACCATCCAAATTCCTGTTGGTTGTGGTCCGTTTTCCCTCGCCCATATTCACTCAGGTGCGTTGATTTGGGGGGCAAAACCCAATGGTATCTAGGGAACCTACATCTTCTCAGTCAAGATGAACTGCCAATCCTTATAAGATCGCCACTTCATGTGTTCAAGACTTCTGATTTGTTATCGTCTTTGCAGCCTCCGCTCGTTTGTTCTCTCTGTTACTCTTTGCGATTTTCCTGTGATTTTTGACTCTGCCCCCTGCGGAACCCTCTCACAGTCGACTCCATAACAGGTCTGGCGTCGGGGTCGTATTGGGTTTCACTATCAGCCTTCCGAGCAACAAAGGCGGCAACGACCTTCGATCCGGGGAAACGGTGACCGTAGGGTGGACCAGCGGCGACACAGGCGAGTATGTTCACGTCATTCATCTCGCCAATCCATATGCTGACGGATGACAAGTCCGCTGGTCTTCACCATTGCGTTACGTGGGCCCCCACTTGTGCGTGCCCTTCTTCTGCGCTCAGTGTGCAGTAGAGTGATAATTTGTTTCAGAAGCAAGCAATTGAAATAGCGGCCAGTGTAGACACGACTGCGGACAGCATCGCAGTCAATCTGCCCTTCGTTCCAGTTAGGTGAGTCCCATTAGTCCGCAAAAGCCCTCGCTCATCTGGTCGATAGCGGGGGCTATTTCTTTGAGTTTGTTAATGTCACCGACGTTACGGAGGTGTTCTCCCACAGCGATACATTCAGCATGCTCACTCCCGAGCCTGGGAACACCCCGAGCGCTTCATTCAGTTCGATACCCATCACGGGAAGCAGTTTGTCTTCGTAAGTCTTTATCATGTACTCTGACACCCAAGACCGATATTCTGAGCATACGCACAGAACATTGTCCTTGGAATCGTTATTCAGCACTGATGCGAGTCCATCTCCAACATCATCTTCGAGCATCTCAGGGACGCACCCGCCACCGACTCAATCCAGTATCCACGCAGCGAAGTTCGCTGTCACTTCCATCTCACCTCCAATATCTAACGTCCCTTGTTCTAGGAAATCCCTGCCTGCAACCCCCATAGCGGGCATCGTATTCGGCGTCGTGTCCTTACCGATCATTGTAGTGACGATTGCGTTCTGTGTGCGCCACAAACGAAGGAAGCGACGACAGAATCTCACCCCACAGCAAGTATACTTTCCGGCACCGGACTTCGAACGGGGTGTTCACCCAACGGGAGAGAAATCAGGCGCAGACACTGGAGTGATATCCCGCGAGCCAGGCTCGCCCACAGAGACTCGGCAGGAATCGTTGGAAGCACAGCTCCGAGTAGTTCAGGAACAGCTGGCTGTCCTCAATCATACTCTAGGGAATGGCGGCGCCGGCTTACAGGACGCGATCAGGCAGAACGAGGCTCTCAGGGAGCGGAACCGGGCATTGGAACGCGAGTTGTATTCTCTATTGGAGCCGGAATCTTCAGACAGTTCGCCTCCAGAATACATGGATTAATTCGTTATCTGTACTATCCTATTATTTTATCGCAATTACCCTCATACCACGATGTACCCTCTTTTCAGAACACGGATCACGCGGGAGAGGTACGCTGAAGAGCCATAGCACTAAGATTGAAATCCTATAACTAGGGGTGCCCTGAATATGAGCTAATGGACAGACCTCTTGTTTTTTGGGGCAACCATACCAAAAAAGCGTGCAGGTGGTTCGATTTTAGTCGGGCAGGAAGTTACATTGAATTACGTGGTTGATGTGAATCTTTTAACCGGAGAGAATCTGAGTGGGACCGTGCCGTGTAATGCTACCTACCTACCAGCTTCATCATCTAACCGATAATCCATTTGTGAGGTTCACTTGGCACTTGGCATTTCTCGCCGACATGATGTATTGCGCACATCGGTTTGGCTATTCGTCTCAGACACGGAATATTGGGTACAGTAATGTTGGTAGGAACTCGGAGTAAGCGAATTAGAGTGCATGTCATGGCGAGTCGTCTTCCTCGCCTTCAGCGTCCCCGTTAAAGCCGGCGCCGCCCTTCCACTCAAGCTCCCACAACGGCTCAGACTCCGCTGGCGTACGCGCAGGGTGTCCCGGCGGTAGGACCGCACGCGCACGCTCCAGACGTGCGCGAAGCCCCTGGCGCTCGACGAGCAGGTCGTTCAAGTAGTCGATCGCTGCACAGAGACAAATAAGCTGAGAAAATGAACGAAGGAAGAGCGGGACAGGATGCGTACTATTGAACAGAACAACGTTCTCGCTCCGGGGGCCGGAGCGGCCGTCAACCTTTTCTACCCCTCTGTCTCCCCGGGCTCGACCGGTTTCGCTTTTCGCTGTAGGCGAATCCGCGGCGAGCGCCTCTTCCTGGATAGCCTCACGCAGAGCGGGAACGGCCTCGCAGAGGGCCGCGTAGCCGCGTCGTATATTGGCGCGCCGCCGCTGCTCGGACTGGATGTGGTTCGCCTGTTTCTGGGCCTTTGAGAGGAGCGCCGGCTTGCCGAGCAGGCGTGCGGTGCGGGGGCGCTGGGTCGACGAGACAGCCGCCAGAGCACTCGACGTCTGCATCACCTTCGAGGTCATTCTGCGGACTGGCGGAGGTGAGAGGTCTGGGGGGAGTGTAAAGGACGAAGTGGAAGTGGATGAACCTGACAAGGATGCGGTATATGGCCGGGCGGGTGGATAATTCATCCGAAGTCGGGGTGGTGGGGGTGGGAACGGCCGCTGTTGGAGCAGAAACGGGAGTGTCGGTGGCTGGATGTAGTATCCAGGACCGGGGTGGTAATCATAGTCAATATTGTAATGCGGCAACTGGTGGAGCTGCTGCTGGCTCTGATAGTACTGCTTCACGTTCTGGTACTGGTGGTCGTCCCCGCGCGTGTCCAGCGCAATACCATTTGCGTATGAGTAGTACCTTTCCGCTTCTGCGTACTGGGGATATACGGCCCATTCACGCGAGACCAGAGTGCTTTCGTAGTTCATAGTGTCAAGAAAGCCGTGAAAGCTGTTGGTGGGGAGCAGAAACATCATTAGGCGCGCATTGGGGAAGTCCGGCATTGAGATTCCGATCGATGAGGGTTGGATCTAGCCATCAGTCATCCCATCACGCCACCATGAAGGCTTCTCTTGATCGGAGCGGATGAGAATAATTCAGAATCAATGGCCTATTGCGAAATTTCATGAGCATGGAGGTTGGAATGTGAGGTAAATGTACTACCTATCGACGTCGTCCATTGAAAAACAACTTGAGATCGATTATTTGAAGCATTTGTCTTGATGTCTTGTGACAGCGTTGGGACAACGCCACAAAAATTAAACAAAATTTGACATCCGAGCCTCAAAGCACTGTTCGAAATTGGCCGCAGATCCCAGCGTGTCAAGCAGACGGCCGGGAGCCCTTGTGCCGAAGGGGGATCTCGAAATCGCGACCGTCATCCACTCCCACCAGTGGGTAGTGATGGTCCGGAATTAAGGTTTCCGCCACCCTTTGACCGTCATACCTATAGTTGTCATGGAAAATCAACGGAGGATCTGGATATGGACCGCCGAGATTCCGCCTCTCAAGCGCTTCTTGCTTTTGCAGCAGAGCCGGTGAGGGGAGGGAAAGATTTAAAACCGAGATTCAAGAGATATTAAGGGGCCAGAAAGTAGTTTCTGATTGGTTTCTGACAAAAAAGTTTTTTGCATGGACGGTCCGGATCAGCAGGCCGGACGGGTTTGATCCCAGGAAGTTTAGCCGAGCCCTAACCGAGCTCGAGATCCTAACTTATAAGTTAGTCCGGATTTCGTCGAAATACTTATCTGGGCATGGAATAGCACTATTTTCCTCCGATCGTCCCAATACGCGCGCGCCCAATACCTTCTCATCTATTCAATTATTATTTTGCTGTCAGCGCGGTGAGGGGATTATTTGCCGTGCTGGGTTTATTGACCATGAGCTTGAAGTTACTAGTACAGTAATCTGCTCATTCATATTATTGGCAGTCTGATGTATTGCCCGACTTCTTCAACTTCCACTTCGGCCTCTAGAATTCGGCATTAAATAGATGGGGCGGGTTCCCTGCTGTTCCGGCTCACAGAAACGTTACCCTGACTGCGAGTTTTGATGGGCTTTGGCCAAGACTAGAGACAAGGTTAGATAATCTAATATACCTAACGTAACCTACCTACGATTCATGTGGCGCACAATAGCGTACCTCACAACAGTCGACTGCAATCAGCCGGAGGCAAACCAGAAGCTCCAGGCTCGAATCAGCTGCAAGTTTGCTGCCTAAGCCTTCTCTTTTGCAACGACCGAAAAATCGATTCTTCTTGGGACTGAGAGTTTTCAGGCACAGCGTGTAGCGTGGTCTTCGCGCAGCACACTCCACCTCAGACTAAAAATTACCCTCATACTACGGCTTCAGCCATTTCCAGGAGATCTAGGTGACCCGCCAGCTACACGCTTGCTACCCCTTCCGCGTGTTTATTTTTTTAAAAGCTTTCATCGTGTAAGGACCCCAAATCTGCCCAAATACGGTCCGCTCTGGACCACAGAATGTGATTGTGCCAGTGCTAATTAACGTTAATTCCTCCAAACTAGGGTCGTGGGAATGGCCCACCAATTCGATCAAAACAATCTGCCAAAAACGATCGAACTTCTTTACTAGGGATCCGCTGAAGCGCTTGGTGCTCGCGAAGAAGACATTGCTGTGCGCATAATTAGTTCCGCCTTACCGATCGTATCCCCTTTTCAGACACATTTTTTCCCCTCGTTGTTGGGCCTGATTTCGGTACCAATCGAACCGCGCCATGAAAGCGCATCATTTGGTGCTATTCCCATGGAGATCGACCCAGATTTGAACGTTTTTGAGGCCATTCTTTCTCTGAAGGACCGTCAGCCGCGCCCATCTAAGTTTGCTCTTGTTTACTGCATAATCTATCCCTCTGCCTCATCACGTGTGGTTAGGGTAGATTGCTTCGCTTCGCTCGCAATTAGGCTCCCACAGCCATGTCGAGTTTTCGGTGGGCAGTGGCTTTTCACGCTAAAGATCGCTGTCTGCTACTTTCCTTCTCGCCCCGCGGTCTCTCTCTCTTTCGCCGTCAAGACGGTAGTTGTCCTGCCCGGCTACGCGGTGCAAGACAATGGAACCGTCTGGCAACGACGACCCCCTCGTTGCAGCTGCCGCAGCCCTCACTCTCGCGGTAAATGACGTTCACCGAGTCATTGTCGCAACGCGCGGTAAGGATGCCGGGTCCGCCCTCCTCGTCTCTGAAGCCAAATGCGAGTCCCTCGCGGCCACCATCAAGAGCATCGAAGATGTCATGAAGATGCAGCAGCGGGACCTCGACGCCGTGCGCGCGACTCTAAGCGTCAAGAAGCGCGCGATTGAAGTGTGGCAGAAGAACTATACCGCCTTGCGTGCACATCACTCCGGGGTCCAGGCCATGATTGCGGAAGAGCGCGCCGTCCTCGCGAAGGATCGAGAAGCGGTCGCATTGGAACGAGTGGCTTTAGCAGAGGAGAGAGAGGTCTTGCGCAGTGATCGGGCGCTCCTCGATGAGGAGAAGGCAGCACTTATCGCAGATAAGTGCGCGGCCATCGCAAACTTGAAGCACATGGTCGGCACGATGCAGGCGGAGATGGCGAAACAGGAGCGGGCGATCCCAGCGTCTACGAGTGCGCCCGCGCAGGCGGTGCCACCCCAACCCCAACCCAGTATATCTTTCCTATTCCTGTCCGTTCGTCCCGCACACTTATCCCTCCGATAGCGGGCAGGCGTACCACGTTACCTCGGCAGAAATTTTCGAATTCATCTGGTCCAGCATCGTCCCGGGCGCGCGCGCCCAGCATTCCACTTCCAAAGATCCCAGAGGCGTCGGTTCCGTCATCCCCAGCAACAACGTTCGATCCCTCGGCCCCCAAGAGCCGGTCGCCGCAGCAGGTGTGGTCCCCCTTGCCATTCAATCGCCCGTTTAAATATTTCCCACCTAGATGAAGTCTCCCGCCTCCGAGCGGGTACCACCTCCTCGGTTGCGTACGCTCTCTGCAGAATCGAGCTCGAAGAAGTCTCGTCGATCGCTTCCCCGAATGCGTGAAAACTCGGTGGAGTCAAAGACCACGGACTCGAGGAAGTCTTCCAACCCTCTGGCGATCCTGCTCCCCTGTACAAACTCGACGGTCCCAAAGAAGTCTCGCGGCTCGCTGGTGGGCCTGCTTCCCCGGATGTGCACGAACTCCATGGGCTCCAAGGCGGCGGACTCAAAGAAATCTTCCCGCTCGCTGGCGAGCCTGCTTCCTCGGATGCGTACGCCCTCTACGAAGTCTCCCGACCCACTGGCGGTCCCGCTGCTCCGGATGCGTACCAACTGGACGGACTCAAAGACAGTAGCGCCGGAGCCAAAGAAGGCGCTCCGCCCACCGACACTCACGCTGCCCCGCATGCGTGCCGCATCGGACTCCCAGCTGCCGCGACGGAACGGGTACGCGCCTTTCATCCGTCAGTTGATTAATATTGAGTTGAACCATTTGCCATTTTCCATATTTTTCTGCCCTCTAGATCCCAAGCCCACACGCGCCCCCACTCGCTCCCGTTAGGGCCTGTTCCTCGTCGACGTACGTCACATGCGTTTTGCATCTTCCCTTCAACCTAGACCAATATTGATTCTCAATTCTTGACACGGTTTAGAAAGCGCTTCACGCTCTCAAGACGGCGGTTCGACGGATACCACGAACACGACGCGCTCGGCGACGCCCTAGCACGGCGATTGCTGTTCGCCATTCGGCACAGCTTTCTCGCCTTCATCGTTGGATAAACTTCCTGACGCTCCTTACCCCCGCGCATTCCTCGTTTTTGGTCCCACATTTTTGTATTATATGTTCGTTTACATCACCCCGTCACTCCCTCCCACTATTGAATAGTATTCCCGCAGTTGCACCTCGCCTCCACCTCCTCGTTGTCATTTAGTGTCCATGTACCTAATGTATGCAACAATTTGAGCTCGTCCGGCGGCTCCCGATGTTGCTCTCAACTGCGTTGCATATAGTTAAGAGTCCTTGAAACTATTTTTTCGATCACTTTCAGGTTGATGACGCTCTTCGAGGATTCGCAAGAGGAGACAGGCATAAATAAAATTGAATTGTCGAGTCGTCCGAAACTTGTATTATGTATTGGGTACTGCTATCTACTGCAGGTAAAGACTGGGGTGAACAAAATTACACACGTGGCAATTAAAAACTTGAATCTTCAATCTTATGTACCCAAGGTTTAAGCAAACTAAATACCCAGAGGGAAGGATTGCGCAAGGAGTGGAACGTGTTATGAGGTTTAGAGCTGGTCTGGAGTGAGCGAATCGTAGATCGGGCACAGCTGATCCCACGCAGCTATGCAGGACGTGAGTATACAGATGAAGCTAAAAGAATCGTGAGGCGTACGTGGGTGGGTCGAGTGGATGATGGTCCCGGTGTCTTCGGCGAACACGATTGCGAGACCGCTATAGAGATCAAGTTAAATGATGGGGTTATCAGAAGTATGGCCGGAACGCACATTTCGAGATGGAAATCGATGTGGCTGGAAAGAATCAGTGGGAGTAAAATATCCACTGATGAGGGCCTTACCAGTGAAGGAACCAACTAGCCGGACAGGTCAGCATAAACAACAGAGGTAAGACGAAGAACGCACGGTCCAGCGTTGTCGGTGACAAAGCGAAAGGTAGTGTTATCGCTGAAAGCATATCAGCATATATATGACTATTCCGGCGTAGAAACATACGTGGTCAGCGGGCCAGTCGAGACGACATCCCTGATCGGCTGGAAACCATAATAAACCGTGAGATTTTGTGATAAACAGCGAAACCCAACATCCGAACCGGGTTGATGAAATTGTATGTAGTAGAGCCGGCGCTCCGGATAACGTGAAAGTTGTGCTGGAGACATGAACATAAGTTCATAGGTACCTTTATATACATGAATAAACTTACGCCGTGCAAGTGGAAGGGGTGGGGGGCACCGGGAGTCCCTCCAGGTACTGAGATCTGATTCGGCAGGTAATTTGAGGAGATCGACAGATGTTTGGCAAACTTACCTCAATGACTTTGTTGGGAGGAAGAACATAGACGCTTCCCGGGGGAAGAAGGTCTGTTGCTGTCTGTGCGCCACTCAGAATCTGCAAGAGAACGGGGGCTGTCGGGGGAATGAATGACTACCCAGGAAGGGATGAGTAAGTACAATAATAGATAATTAAGAGTGCCCTACCGCGCCGTTAATGGCGAATTTGAAGGTGGTGAAGTCCAAAGTAATAGCAATGTTGATATTGACATCGGCTCCACCGGGCACCGGCAGACCCGGAACGGGGGGTTGACCCACAGGGTGGAGGTTTGTCTCGACAAGGGGAGTGACAGAGGTGACGAGAGGTGTAGAGGGATCCTGGACGGGTGCCCCGACGTAGTGCAGAATTGCCGAGTTGATACCATTGGCAAACCCAGCAGTACCGCCGTTGGCGACGGTGCGGATCCAGTAGTTGTTGACCGGCTTGTTCGCATTTAGAACAAACGAGTAGCGCTGACCAGCGACTGAAAAAGGGCATGGATTCAAAAATAAACGCAGAAGTCATGTTGAACGCACAGATCTGAATCGAATCGACGGTGAGGGGTGCGTGGTTGACACTGTCGACTTCAATAATTGTCATGGTGTGATTGTCAATGCTGAAGATAAAATTGGGATCGCAAGAAAGCGAAACCATCCGGAATCTATGAGAAGTCCCGTTGGCAATCACACCTGTACAAATGCCAAGACCGTACCTGTAACGCAAGCCGTGCGCAACATTGATAACGGCTAACTGGGAGGTTGGCTGAATGAAAGGTGAGTGAGAGCAAAAATATGCCATGAATTGTATAACACACTCCGCCGGCATAACGGCCTGTCAACAATTGTCAGTAGGTGTCGAGACATAAACTAGATTGTACCGACCCAGTCCATTGATGAGTGTTGAAACCAGAGTCTAGAAGGGTCAGTAAATAATTTTCAAGATATCATGTTATCTGGCGGCTCACTGCGACAGGAAGAAGAGTCTGCAGAGAAATGGTTAGTGACCTGATTACTGCTCTAATGTTGAAAGATGCGCACCTCGGCGGGAGCATGATACCTGACGATCCAGTTAGATGCATACGGAATGAGAACAGAGGAAAATTGACTCGCCAATCAGCTAAAGTGATAATTGTCTGATCTTTTCTCCTTTCAGGAACGACAAAAATAACGAGCTGGCTGGCACATACCGTTATCCACATCTAATGGACATTAAATCGTAATTCGACGGGGGATAAGTAGTTATCCTTACCATAGAGAAGCCTATGTGGGTCGAGCGGGTCATACACAACCATCGCCCCGCGAAGACCATCGCAGTATTGAGTCGCTACGATAATGTTATTTTAACACAGACTGCGAAGCATTCAATTGACGACTCACAAAGATGGCTGTGGTACCAGAAGGTCCCGGCTTGCTGACCGGTCGGGAAAGTGTAGAGAAAAGAATGATTGGCGGCAATTGGACACTGATTCACGAACGAGGGACTAGGAAAACATATGTAAGGAAATGCGGTTGAACATTTGAATCACTGCGCACCCATCTGCCCAGCTGTTGTTCTTCTGAAAGAAACCATGCCAGTGCTATATATTGTGCGTTAGTATAGTAGGATAGGGTAAGATGGAATCCGCACAATGCTAGTACTCCGCAACATGGTGTTGTCGGTGAGCCCATCGATGACATTGATTCTGAAGGTATCGCCCTGGAAGATATGAGGGAGTGATGAGCAGTAGAGTGCTTATATAAAACCTTGTTCCCACGAATCGTGGGTCCGGGGACTATGGCGCTCAGCACGGAGATCGAACAAAGCAGGCGGAATCTTACCGAGCCCATTGGCAAGGACAGCGCTGAGGAGAGAATTAGCTTAGGTCATGGAATTTGTCACCAATGACATACGAGCGACTCTGTTGAAAGAATTAGCTCAAGTATAGAATGTGTTTTTAAAAGATTTACGAAACCGTCCGGCGCAACAATTGCGTTCGCAACGTGCTAGGATTTGGATTAAGGAAGGGAACGAACGACATGGTCGAAGCACGCGTACGAGGTCGGCAATGGGACCGATCATGACGGCCCCAGCACAGGAAGCCAAGCAAAGGGAGAGTAGAGCGGCGAAAACCATTTTGGAGGCGGACCTATTGGGGTGGTCGATGAGACTTAAGGTACCACATTTCTTCAGAGGCTTTTATGCGTCAATCGAATTTCCGATTCTGGGACATAGTCGCATTCATCAACTAGCCGACAATCTTGACACTTGAAGATGTCAATATCTGAAGCAGATCAAGGGTCGCATATAGGACCCCACGATTGTCGGCAGATCACAATCAATTCGATCCCCGCACGAAAAAGTCCTCCAGATCTGCAGAGACGCAACAGTATACCATATTCACAATCAGATCGTAAATTAATTGATGGTATTACTCACAGGTTATAAGTGGCCAGTGTGGCTTCCTACATCCAAAGAAGCTAACCCCACCTATCAACCATCCAATGCTTTTGAATTCCATTTTATCCATTATTGCTTTGCTGTTCGTTGGTGCCGCGGTAAGCTTCTGCTGTATCGAGCGCTTGTCCTCGCTAACTTTGAGAAAGGCTCAAAACCAACCCGTGTACACGGCTACCAGGGTGTTCAACACTGTAACCGACGTCGCTCCGTATGCCTACACATTACTACCTGGAAGGTTGCTGAGTATTTCCCAGGTTCATCGTCAAAGCGACCTCCACTGTGACCTGGACGTATGGTAATCCAATTACTAGATCGGAAAACTTACTAAGCGTCTCTTAGGGCGAGCCCCAGCACTACATTCGCTGAGCCAACTGGTCCCGGTGCTTAATATTAAGTTAGGGTGTCAGCCAGTTCTCCTAGTGCATCTGTTGACTGACGTCGCGACAGTCAGTTATTGCGGAAATATTAAATTTTAGATATACCGCTAGTCCGCTACCTGTCTTGAATCGTATACTGTAGTTCTTGTGATTTAACGCACGTTCTTGAAAAGAATAAGAGACCATTCGGTTCCGGCGCCGAATTGCAACAACACACGAATGCGCTTGTCGTTGCTAAACGCCAAGTCAAGTTTTCATCATGTCATTTTGACCCGCTTTGATCCGTGTTGATTTGACCCCAAAATATTGACATTAAGGCACTCCATAAATTTGGCGACGGTCGTGCTTGCATTGCCTTCTGTGATAAATCGTGAAGTATAATCTTAGCTGGATACCCCACCTCAGCCGCACCCTCTAGCCATTATTCAAGTTACTGATAAACTAGATGGGAATCCATCATAGCGCTGTCGAAAGACTGTCAACGTCGACTCGATACTGATGGCACTGGAAAAAACCCGAGAGTCGGGTGATTTTAAATTGCAAGGCACGCCACAACGAACTTTCCGCCATGCGGAAACGTACTCGAGACAGGTTTCATGAGCATTAATATTATTGCATTCAGATTCCGCAGCGCAGATGTTGAAGACTAGTTCGCCTACCTGTTGTTTCAACTTGGGATTGCGCAGTCAATTCTTCACCTCCTTCAGCTACTTCGCCGTGACCGCGTCATCTGGACAGATTCTTGGCAAGGCAAGATTCAAGCGTGTGAAGTACGCAGTACTCGTTGACACGAACTGTCAACCAGGGATCACTATCTATTCAGATTGTCAGACACCTGCGCTACCGCGTGGTACCGCTGGTACGGTCAGCACGTATAGGCACGTATCTGTACGGATGCGGACCGATACCACCGCACACAGCGCTCCGATCAACTGGAATTCCAACAGGCGAAAACACAATGATGGTGTCATTCAACTTCAAAGATGCAATTGTTACCGGGGGCCAATTTACAATTTACGTGGACAGGTAGCGGATAGGGGCAGCAGTAATCAATTCAGCCGTGATGTCACCAAATATCCACTGCCAGAGAGCCAACAGGTCGGAGGCTGCGCAAGGTTCGAAGACTGACGCCAACGGGTTAAATTTATCCCGATAGCTCAATGTGGATCCTGGAACGTCGTCACCAGAATTGCACGGAGTTTCATGTAACGACTAAGCGACCACTTCAGCTGAACTACTGGGCTAAGTTCCGGCAAGCGGAAACGCGGCTCGGCCCTAAGAGTCGTAACTTGACTTGACAAAGACTTCAGCAAACTAGTGACGTCTTCGGCGTCCGAAATTTAACTTGCCTCCGCGGAACCTTTGCGGCGGAACTAAATTGGGAGGGATGTCCGGTTGACCCAGTACAACTCGGCATTGTGTGGAGTATCATTCACTCTTGCATTCCCGATGTCGCATTGTCAATAGCAAGCCCGATGGGATATAATATGCATTAATTGTTCTCGGTTCCGCCGGCTATGTGGCTCCACTCTTAGTAGACCGAATACAATTTCGCAGATTTAGCTTCCGTTGACAATCCATTTGACGTGTTATTCTCGTGCCTGTCCAGTTTCCACATATTCGTGGCCCCAAGGCACCAGCCCGATGATCGCTCTGCCTTCTCCTGTCAAGGCACCGGACATTTTCGTTTCGGCTCTGGAGAATCCCCCCTAAATTTGTGAGACCGCGAAGGGAGAATCCCATCGCATGAATGGTGTATAAAAACTTGGCTAGCTGTCAAATTACTCCATGTCTGATCAAGATTTTGGGACCTCTATACCTCTTTTTCAACAACTTCCCATAATAGATAGGTTGCGCATGTGCCGCATGCGGCTTTTGTGCATTGTGCAAAGCCGCACGGCAAATTTAAAATCTGAGAGGTGTCAATTAGGTATTGTGATATAAGCTTACCTGAGAAGGAGAGGTGCTGTGGAGAGAAGGAAGATCCTCGGCATTGCCTCTGCTGCATGTCAGACATGAAAGTATGGAAAAAGTGGGTGATGCCTTCGTGATGCCTGAAAAATGCGGCCTCCCGCGGGTGCACATCCAAAACATAACACTCGCGGGAGTGGAATATGGAATTTAGGAGGCATTGAACAGTACTTCGAAAGACAAGAACCAAGAACAGCGAAGAAAAAAGCCGCAGCATTTCACAATGCACAAAAGCGGCATGCGGCTCGTGCGGCTTTTGCGCAACCTATCTAAATTCTAATTACGGCTGCGCTGCTGTTAAAATTCAAGACTGAGTGCGTGGTGTCGAGCTCAAGACGCCTCAAAGGTGACTCTCGTTTAACAAAGCTCCAGCGTAAGTCACTCGCCATTTCAAACCTGCTAGATGATTTACTCTAACAAGGCGGTCGGTGGAAAGGCAAAGTCATTTGGGGCGTGGATTCGACAACTTAGCCGACCATTAGGCGGTGTTTAGAGCATAGTTGGTCTTGACCAATGACTAGTTGTACCCAAGCCCTCACGCCAAGATTATTAAGGAATCGCAAATACCAAGGTTGAGTTGCAAGTATGACAAAGATCTTCAAGATTCGGATTTCCAAGGCGCAAACCGCTTTTGGGGGATTGGTGTCCTCTTCCAAGTCCTCTTGTCTTCGTGAACGCCTTGAACGCTTTTCTAGTTGCCATTTGACAGTTGTGTAAAGTGGGGTCTGGCTCAAGCCCAAGTCCGACCCAAGCTGAATTCCTCTGCCTCCGCCACAGAACCGATGGCTCATATAATTTCCTGCATCCTGACAAGGCCGACGCGGGTTCTTCAATTGGTTTTGTTCCCGGCTTGTCTCTGGAGCCAGTCTAGGACATTACCAAATATCAATGGGTTGAGTTCGCCGTTCTACGGCCATCTATTGATCCCCCGTCTTGGGATCGACGACCAACGTGGGTTTATCTGCCTTTGATCCGTCAAACACTTGAACCTTAAAGAAGTACCCCACGTTACTTTTGCGGTGGGTCCTGAGGTGCGGCGCGTCCACGCATAATTTCTGGTATTACAGTATGCTCCTTGGCTGCGCCCCTTCAACAATCGCACCTCTACGGCTGGCTCTTGTGCTACTGTCGGTGACCCAATTAAAGGTGAACATCCGGAAAGTAATTCAAACCCACTTGGACCCACCATAGTCTTTGAATTTCCGGCATAATTTCTTTTTCTTTCTACCATACTTCACTGGACCTGCAATGTGGAATGCGATATGAGTACGGATGCATTAATGATCAATTATAATCCAGGGCGCGCGGAACGCGTGGTGTACTCAATTACTTCTATCAAAAGAGTCAAACCCAGAAGCCTCAGACTTTTTACTGCCGCCGAAGCTGCTTCTCGATGTCAAAGAGGTTGATCCATTTTTTGGGCTGCTACATACTGACCAGGATTTATTTCAGGGCCTTGTTCGAGACACGTCCTTTGCCAAGCCTTGCAAACTTCGATCGATTTTAGGCCATCTCAACTATGGCTCTCTCACTGCTTCGCTGCTCGGTAAGGAAGCGTGACATCCGAACAACCGTCCTGTTATCGGCGCCGCAAAGGAAGCGCTCTGCGACAGTACTTGCAGCACTCCACGTACAACATGCGAGGCACGAGCACCAAAAGTGTTGTAGCGTCTGTCTATGAGAGACTACACTCCACGCACGTTCAACAACTTGATGTTGACCTCATTCCGGGGCACGAGGTGAGTATGGGGATGCCTCAATTTGTCAGTCTTCTACTGGTTGCAATTACTCTCACTGGTCGGCAAGATCCGTGGGTCAAGCGAACAGCCACTTAATCCGCTCAGGGTCCAAAACTAGTCTTATTTGGCGTTCTCGCTAGATGTGACTGCGGGGAACTCTTCCAGATGAGTTAAACCAAGTCCAAACAGGCTGATTCTTCATACGTCGCACTGTGGGGCACGCGCAAAGGGTCATTAATCAACAGAGATCGGATTCAACGTGTGATTCTGTTGTGGGTTGAAATACTTGATCTATAAAAGACGACAAAGAGGTTTGCAAGGAAAATGTTCGAAGAATTGGGGAAAGCATCGGATCATCCTGCACCGACTTTGGTGAGATGATTCGACTCCTCTCACATTCGCGGCGACTTCAAGTCATTACATACGAGCCGGAAATCCGACTCGGAAGCCCAGTAAGAGGTATCGACAGTGTTCTCAAATCCGACTCGCGGCGTCTCTTGACCTTCCCCTGCGTTCCAAACGCTGTTCAAAACCGATTTACCGCCCCTCTTTACATTTCTTTACTAATTCCTTTTTAAAGGTTCCACCGAAGACGTAGAATCTCATCCTTCCCCGCCCTTCGAAACATTTCGTTGACACGCTTCCACACAGCTATGGCTAGAATCATGACGTGTACATCTGCTGGAATGCGCCAAGTGGTCCGCCAGGTGGCCGTGGATCCTCGGACTGCACAGAACGGCAGGGTATAAAGGCTGTTCCATTCGCTCTCTACTCCTTGTGCTCTTTACATCAAGGCGCACACTCGACTCTTGCACACCCAGCAGACCATCCCCTAAATGTTCTCCAAGCTCATCGCTTTCGGCCTCGCCGCGTTGACCCTTGTCCGTGCGGCACCAGCCACCGGTCTTGATGCGTTAATCCGTAGCGCCAACCACTCTGTGTGCTCCTCCGATTTGCCTTGTTGTCATGTCTTACTATTCGCCAGGCTGACGCGCTGACTGGCGGTTTGGAGCGTCCTTATAGAATCGTCAACATCGCAAGGAACTCGGAGTCTGTGTTGATGAACGGCAATGTGAACGATCCTGTGTACGTTACTCGGGAAGACCCTATGTACGGCGAGGTATGTACATAGGTGTCTTTGGGTCGCTACATCTTGAATGATGGTTTGTTATAGTGGTACATTGAACAAGTGGACGACACGTACAAAATCTCGAGCAAACTTACCGGCCATCCGATTTATGTTCGCGATGTACGTCGCCTTCGAGTGCACCATTATTTGCTCTCAATATTGCACAGGGAATCCTCTATTCGGGAAACGAGAGGCCCTTCGTGCTTTTCGTAATCAAGCCCGGCATGGTGCAAGATATTTTCCAGGTACGCGATGCCCACGCAAACTCCACTGCCATGAGCCTGGATTGAATGTTTCTCCCAGGTGGACATAATGAACGAGGACTCCTACTGGACCGTCAAAGATTCACACGCGGTAGATACGGTGGTACATCATTATTTTCACCTTTTACCAGGCTTTGCGTTGAACATTAATACAGGTAACACTCGACCAGTTCGGAGAACCCGGCCAGTCGTGGAGATTCGAGCCAATTTTCAATTGACACTGACCAATGCGCGGAAGATCAACCGAACTGCCGTGAATTTTTTGTGCCTGTGAATACGTACCGTGACTATATCGAATCCGTACCGTGAATCCATTGCAATTGTTAGGATGAGGTCGCCTGGACATGAGGGTGTGGAGTTTAATTTTTGAAGAGCTAGCGTATGTAGGCTCAATGGGTAGGCAGGCGTTCGCCATTCACTGTTTCAACATTTTGATGGCGTCGTCGGCATATCTCGGCCAAAAGTATCGTGAGAATGATTTGGCACCCCTATGCTTACTAGTGGTACTTACGTACATCGATCGCCACTGAGTCACATTCGAACCAAGTGCGAAGGACACCACAGCCAAAACGGTCAAAGATGGACATCCATTTTGGCGTCGACCCTACCCTGCCGCCTGAATTAGAACGCATCATCTTCGAGATTGCTGCCCTCTCGCGTCCAACCACGATTCCAATTCTCATGCTCGTAGCTGCGCGGGTTAAAGACTGGTATTTGAATCTCACTAAATAGCCAGTCATCCTGCGAATCTTTTCCTAGGGTCGAGCCTCTCTTGTATCGCGTCGTTCTGATTTCATCCACAAAAGTGAGGGGCTTCCCCCACCTGACGGCTGACATGCTGGCCCCCATAATTGCAAACAGACCCACGGCCAATTTTTTTCAGTCCTCCGTCAGACATCTCTTTGTCGATTGCTTCGCCAATCGTAACAAGCCAGCCGACGTGGAGGCCATCCTTACGGCCTGCAATTGGCTCACAGATCTAGTGGCATGGTTCGAACCCGCGAAGTACGTTCGTGCGCTAGGTGCCTTACAATGCCTTCGGCGTGTCACGATCGACTTCGAGGCCCTGTCAGCGCCCTTCCTAATCAATGACGCGCTCCCCTTGTTCCGCAACGTCACCCATCTCGAGCTGTTCGATCTTTCTGGCAATATCGAATCCATTTCCGGAGGGCGCGAACTGTGCGCACGCCTGCGTCTCATTCCGCATCTCACCCACGTCGCATTCGTTTCTACTCCACGCGGTACTATTTTCCCCATCCTGCTTCGGGCGGACACGCGCCTGCAGTGCATTGTGTTTCGAACTTTCTGTCCGGACTGGCTGGAGGGCGCTGGTTCTATTGTGGATGACGACCGGTTGGTTTGCTTTTGGCAGGAGACAGATGAGCGCGAGGAGTGGCTGCGCGGCGCATGTACCGCGTACGATTACTGGGCTCTCGCAGACACATTCATCGTCGCAAGACGAGCTGGCACTGTTGAGCGTGAGCACTCATGGTCGCATTTGAGATCCCTCACTGAAGTAAATCCGATCTCCAGGATCGTCACTCCATATATCTGACACGAAAGATGGGAGAGAGTTTGTGGTGCATTCGGTCCCTCCTCTCATGGCCAACATAACGTATATTTGAATAAATTGCAGACATAGCCCAGTCTATTCCTCGGTTCTACTGGGGTGGTCCTGTTCTGTTTATCGTCTTCGATTTCCTCCCTAACGGGCAACGAACCCGAAATTCTTCCACGGTCATCAAATGCGACATCTGTCCGTGTTCCTGCAAGTCTCGAGACGTACGGTCCTTCTGCAGCGTAAAGCAAAGCTGTGAAACCAGTCTCAACTTTTCCACGCAATCAATCGAGCGAAACGCAAACACATTGGTCGAATTTTAAGGAGAAGGACTCAAGGACTCTGAGAATGGCGGCAATATCCAGAGTTCCATTCGGATTTCTTTTGTCTGAGGTTGACTCAGTGCCGCACCGCCTTATTTGCATCCAATAAATGAGGGTTTCACGAATGATTCGCACGACGACGAATCGCACAAGATTCGCATCTTTTCTGTATCTACCGAGATGATCATGAATTTTCTTCTCAACTGAACCTCGGCGTCTATTGGGCGTCTATCTGTCTAAATCAATAAATTATCTTTTGTTAAATGGAGCAGGCTCAGCAATACAGGGTCAAACAACCATTTGTGGCTTGAGTGCGACCATGCATCTATTCTGGTCGTTCCCTCCGAGATTCTGGCCCAGATCGAATCTACTATCGAGAACAACCGTGCAGATTGTCATGGTACCGTCAGGATTCCGCTCATCCGTCTTCTGCTTTCTGGATAGGGTGTCAACTTGGTATCAACTTTCGGCCAACTTTCGGCGTTCATCTGTGGTTATGAGAGGTGTCTGGGGAAACCGGCGTACCGCAGGCCTGATTGACACTGCTTCTCTGCAATGGACCTTATGCTTCTTTCCTTGGACGTTATAGTGGGCGTAGACTTGTTACGCACCGTATACATCTCTCTTTCTTACCTTTGTCTCTCTTCGGACAGATACCTGGACGCCATCCCTCCACGTCGACCCGGCTTTCCGCGATGGGCAGACCGATTTACTCTCCAGCGCCTAAGAGTGATATGTTTAGACCTTTGCTTTGTCCGAAGTCTAGATAACAAGGTGATGGTTGTCCCGTCGACGGCTCCCACCAGGCGCATTTATCAAAATGGTCTTCATTTCGCGCCACCGCACACGGCTGCAGCTTCTTCCGAGTCCCGGACTGCGTTTGTCGCGGATAATCCCTCCAAACCATTTTCGGCCATCGCAGCGGCTGTCCACCTCGTCCGGAAAAGGATTAACTGTCGGCAGCAATCCTAATACAAGAACAAGGTGACGCTCGCTTGTAATATGCGATAGCCGCGCCGGGCACCAAGCCAAGAATAAATGAATGATGAATGCTGACTTAAAGGCAGACGGTTTCGGTGGTCGCTATCTTCCGCGCTGTTCTGACTGCTGCTGCCTTGGGCTCCTCGTTGGTAAACGATGGATAGTGTCCCTCTTACTTACGGGCCTATTCTTCTCGGGGGCGCGGTAGCTCTCATGTAGCTCTTCTTCTTTGCCTCTCCCCGCTGCCCTCTCATAAAATTTTCTGATATACAGGCTCAGCGGGATCGTCGCGGTCCAATGCATAATATTCTTCAAATTATATCCCGATGAAGCGGGTGTCAAGATCGCTATGGTTGCGACCGTATGGTGCGTGCGTTGCGAGAACCACCTTCCGATCCGAGTCTTACTTGCCCTGGTGAGTACAGGCTGCTGGATCTCGTGCAGTCCTTCTTCATTGTGGCCTCTCTCTTCAAATATTTTGTTATACATTTTGGCGATCTCAGCATCCGGGAATTGATTCCATGGTCCGTCCAACCGGTTTCATCGATGAACGGGATCTAATTCACGCCCTAGGTCTATTGCTGTATGTTCACAGATGTAGCTTTCTGTTTCACGAGTATTAATATCGAGACAAGCTCACTATACTAGTTACTGTAAGTTGTCTGAACTCGAAGTCTACCGCCAAATGCTCAATGTAGGTATCTGCGGAAGGCTATGCAGACTTGTGTTGTACATCTGTGCATCCACCTCTCCTTCGATACATAGTTATATCACTGACTTGATCCTCAACGCAGATTCTACGCCCAGAAAATCTATCGCTGTACGCTCCTCAACTCTACATTTTCTGATTCTATTTTGACATGACTTCCAGCGAGCGGGAAGAACTGGTTTGTCACTGGACCGATCGTACGTGCCTTGGATCATCATTCTGCCCAAATAAAACTGACGTTCTTCCTCGAGGTCTGTCTTGCAAGCCTCCGTCTACGTCAGTACCTCCCCGCATTACATATAACCTGTTGCTGAATGTATTTGAAACCTGATAGTCGTTGCCATCGGTAGGTCATGGCCGGCAAATGCACGGCTGTCGACTGATCTATCGCCATCGCCGCTAGTCGCAACAATAGAAATGTATGCAGCAAAGGTGGAACCCATTGCTGAACACTGACATCGATACGGGTAGGCTACACCTCGGCCGATGGGACGCGTTCTTCCAGCCCTTCCCCCGCGTGCGTCTCTCTTGCGCGCCCTCGGTAACTCACTGATTGATCAGCTTGTCTAGTTCCTTTTCACGGCGGGCCTTTCGCTCTCAGCGGGGACGGACATGATCATTACCGTGTGTCTGTGCTTCTACCTGCGTAACATTCGGAAGCTCTCATCCTCATCTGTGTGAGTCTTGTCGTCTTTAACTTAATTAATTTCTCTCGGAACTCAGCCATATGTCAAATTTATGGCGAGACCTGACCCGGCGGCTCTCGTCACCAACGACTACTTTCATCTCTCCCCTTAATGTGCTGCCTTATTTATGCATCCTTCTTCCACAGAATGATGAGTGTTCTCGATACTCTGACCCTTTACGCCCTGGAGAACGGACTCATTACGTGGTGCGTGTGGTACATATATCCTATTTCAGGATTTTGGTTGGGGGTGCTATGCCATTCGAGGATCGATTTGATTATGGTCTCAACGGCTCGCGGCAGAGATTCTATCTATTCTCGAGTCTATTTCACGTCACTCACGGTCTAAATTCAGCCTCACGACCATCGGCTCACTCACTTTCGTATGTCCTTCCCCGGCTTTAACCATTGCCGGAGGCGCTAATGACTTTAATTAATTTACAGTGGCTCACTATGCCCTTATCAAGTCTATCGCTCAGTCTCCACTTCGTCATCGGAAAACGTACGTCGATCCGCAATTATTGCCGCAACATCAACATTAATCGGGAGCGCATCGTGCAGTTTACCCGAACTCGTTGCTCGTCCTGCTCAACACACGCAAAGAGCTGAGACATTTGCATTCGGGGGCCCCGGGAATATATCTCGATTCATCGGACCACCTCGCCCACTATTATAGGCATTTCCCGCATCGAGTCCCAGCGATTGCGTATCGTATCAATTGCTTTCCACTCACAGCGCCGGTACGTTCCCTCCTTTGACGTCGGCTTGTTGAACAAAGGCCGATAATAAATAACCATAATAAAGCCGCCCGTCTACGGATACCGACCGACGTTCAAGATGCCCAGGGTACGCATATATACGCTCTTCGTGGCTGCTCTTTTGTGATATTTTTGGACGCGCATAGGTTGAAGTCCAAGTGGAGAAGACGGTGGAGCGCGGCTCAGTGGTTATTTCCGAAGCCGATTTTGATCCCGAGAGCCCTTTCACGCCATATGCAGAGTATTCACCACCGCCATCCCCGGGGAATACGTCGTTGAAATGGCGCGCGCTCCCATAATCCTCCATGCATGTCTTGTTTCATCATGACCCGTTCACTGTACTTGTTAATTATAGTTAACAGCACGCATCTCATATCTTGTATTATCATCTAAATGTACTACCACATGCAATCGTATCTGTATCTGTACGCCGGGAGGAATTTCAAGAGCCCTCAGGCATGTTCTAGATTGAAGTGAGCATAAAGTGAATTCGGGCTCAACGCTATTGTTGGTGCACAAGCGCATCCAGACTGCAACCGACAAACTAGTCCGGTTTCCGAGTCGCTCAAAATATCTTTCACGAGCTGAAGAGAGGCACAGCGCAAGGTAGAGGACCAGATAGCGAGGATTCTTTGGTACTGGGGTGCAACTGACTAGGGAAAATGAGTAGTAAGGAGTGGCAGGGATAGGTGAAGACATGGATATAGATCCACTATGGACGTGGCCGAAAACGAGCAGACGCTAAGGAGCGCCAGGACATCTATCGACCGAGGGACGAGGAAAGTGTCTGTCAGAGAGATTACCAGGGATGTTATATAACGCAGTACAATAATGAAACGAAGCTGAATGGCGAGCCGCGGTGCTACGGCGCGGAGCGCGTCGTGTTCGTGCTATCTGTCGAAGCGGGGCCTTGACAACGTGAAGGGGTGCCTAGAGAATACCAAGATCTGAGAATCAATATCTGGTCTACGGGGGGTGGGAGGCGCGAGGTGCACGCATGCGTACGTCGACGAGGAACGGGACCAAATGGAAGGGAGATGGGCCGCGTGTACAGGGACCTAGATTGGAGGGAAGACAAAATGGAAAGGCAAACCGAATATCAGATAATAGACTCGAGGATGAAAGGTCCGACGTACCCGCGTTGCGGTACTTGAGAGTTCGACTCCGAGCAGATACGTATCCGGGGCGGCAGGACCGCCAGCGAGTCGGTAGACTTGTTTGATTCCGTCGAGATTATGCGCGTCCGGGGAAGCAGGACCGCCAACGAGCCCCGAGACTTGTCAGAGTCCGCCGAATTTATACGCGCACGGGGAAGTGGGACCGTCAGCGAGTCGGGAAACCTGGTTGAGTCTGTTGAGTTTGTGTGCGTCCGGGGAAGTGGGACCGATTCGGAAGCGAGACACTTGATCTGGGTGGGAAATATATGTAAACGAGTGATAGAATGGGAAGGAGGGAAGCGTACCTGCTGCGGAGGCTGGCACTTAGGCGCCAACGGGCCGAATGGTGTGGGTTGGGATAAAAGATTCGACCCCTCTGGTATTTGTGGGAGTGGAAGGGTGGGCGGGCGTGCCCGACACAATGGTGGACTATGGGCATTCGGGATTTTCAGCCGAGGCAACGTAGGTGTCGTGCGCCGGACGGCTACCAAAGCATAAGTGAAGTATGAGGGCAGAAAAAGAGCATATACTTGACACCGCTGGCGCAGGCATATACACACTCGTAAACCCTGGGATCGCCCGCTCCTGGATCGCCACCTCTGCCTGTATCGTGTCGATAGTGTGCTTCAAGTTCGCGACCGCCGTACGCCTATCAGTGGTGAGTGTGGCCCTATCCTCCTCAAGGAGCGCTCGCTCGCTGCGCAAGACCTCTCTTTCCTTCGCTAAAGCCACACGGTCCGATGCGACCGCCTCCCGATCCCTCGCGAGGACGGCGCGCTCTTCCGCAATCGTGGCGCGGAGTTCGGAGTGATAGGCGCGCAGGGTGGCGTAGTTTTTCTGCCATGCTTCATTCGCGCGTTCCTTGGCAATCAGGGCCGCCCGCGCCGCCTCGAGGTCCCGCTGCTACAACTTCATAACGTCCTCGATGCTTTTGATGGTGGCCGCGAGCGACCGGCATTTGGCTTCAGAGTCGAGGAGGGCAGTAGCGCCGTCAGGAAGCTCGTTGCGCGCTGCAACGATGGCCTGGTGAGCGTGGTCCACTGCGAGAGTGAGGGCCGCGGCAGCTGCAGCGAGGGGGTCGTTGTTGGCAGACTGCGCCATTTTGTTTACGGTCTTGACGGTCAGCGATAGGAAGACAGGCTAAGACAGGCCGTGTACGAAGCGCGGATGGTTCGTGGATGAAATTTGGCTAAGCTGTTGGCGTGTCGCCGCGTGTGTTCGATTCCGTTAGGTAGCATATATTTTTGACCATTTTCCGGAGCTTCGCCACGAGTTTTAGAGGGGCCTCCTGTGGTGGCAACGGCATCCTATGAGAGAAACTACTTGTTTTTGGCATCCACCTCGAGTTGCGCGTTTTCCGGGCATCTCCGAGAATGTTCCCACGGTCCTCGTACACATGGCGGCGATGGTTTGAGAGCACTCTGTGTGTCCTGACTGAAGTCGGTGTTGATTGTAATATATTACTCCAATATTTCTTCAGTTACCTCTACAGAGAGCCTCAATGCTTGTCCAGGAATGCTTTGCACCAGGTTTTCAACAGTCTATGACGTTTACTTCACACTTTTGTTATCGCACAACACATTTTGATGCGCGGAGCGCCGCTCTACACAGCACAACCTAAGCGCTACACTTTTGGGGTTGCTTATGTGAGTAGAAGGACTTTTTTGCCTGGGCATTTCAGGCGAAGTTTGCGAGCTTGGTGCTTATGCTGTTGCTCAGTTAGTTGAGGAATGCTCGTGCAACCTCCGATCCCCGCTCAAAAGGGGCAATTCCAGGACTGTCTGGTAACATACTTTGGCGATCAAAACAGACCCAAAGCAGCACTGAATCAATTTATGGGGAAGGAATAATATCAACAAGGGAGTCCGAAGAATTGAAGATTTAACACCAGGAGAAAAAATGTACTGTGCACAACCTCAAGTCGTGCCCAATCACTGGCTGGCCCAGGTTCACACAATCGCTTAATACTTCTTCCAAAAGGCCCCGCACACGAGAAACGAGCTAGATCATAATACTGGATACAACGATTGAATGCCATGATCTGCAAGTGGAAGTGAGCTGAAAGAAAGCACGTTCTGGACCTCGCTTGAGTGCAACCTGAAGTGGCGAAAACCAGGGATTTGGTGCAGTCTGGGAGGGAAATTCATCTCCCCAGTGCAGACTAGTTTGATTCAGGGGCCGGAAGCGTGCACAGCTGATGGGAGATGGGATTTTGCCATATACTAGACCACTACATGGGCTGGACCATGAAAGTGAATACTATGATTTAATCCTACTTAGGCTCAGTCAAACCAAATCTCTCGAGGTGGCTTAAGAGAATTCATTGTGTGGAATCTTGTTCACGAACACAACTTCCACATTGATGAATTCCATTGGTTGGCTGGTTTTGTATTCTACTTCTTTGAGCATTTTATACCTCATAAGTTTGTTGATGCATGATAAATGTAGGGTTTATCGGTAAACCCCAAGCACCACAAGTGGAATTAAATATTCAACAAGCCCGAGATGGCCGAAACTCGACATGAGGTAAAGTTTAGGTAGGACTGAGGACGACTGGAAAAATTCTAATAAACTGAATAGTAGGCGAAAGATCAATCACTGTCGTTGGCTCGAGATATGTTTTTAGGCTGAGGGGAGGAAATTTAGTCGCTATGGGCTGGGATGACTAGACTAAGGATGCAGGCAGAGTTTGGGCAAAGTGACCTTTCTGCTAAAATATAAAATTGGGAACCTACCTAGGGCTGGGTTCGTGTAATAAGAATGCAGACAGCGGTATGACTATATTGTGCGGACCAGCACGCATCACTGTTCTTGTCCGATGTCGGTGTTTGGAGATGGAAAGTCTGTAACTAAGTTCATATACATAGAAGTTGTTCCTCCGGTACCCATAGACAATACCATTAGATACTACTGCAGGCAAAGTATAATTCTTCGCTGGAGGAAGAGTCATAGAGGCTCTATAGGCAGACAATCAAAGTGGTCCCAAATTGTAGACCAACTTCACCAACTTCACTTACCAAGAAATTATTTCGGGCCTCAGACAGCGGTACTGAAGGGCTTCCCCTCTCAGTAAAAGCATTAAATGGGGTTAACTAGGTTACACTGTTGGAAGGAATAAGAGCACTGTCGTAAAGCCACCCAAAATGGAAACCCTTTGGAGCCGCGACCAGGGAAATTAAATATGTACCATTTATGTTCGGTGTCTGGAACCATCTAATGCTGAATTTCATGAAGAAACTCACTCAGCAGAAGGTACGCTCCAAAGAAATGGTGCCATTCCAACACTAATAATTTTTCATCCGGACATCCTTATCAAATAAACTCAGGTCTGGAGTTTCAGCCATGGATTGAATGGTTTCTGTCTTACATAGTCCCCGTGTCTGTGCCTTCTTATCCTGAAAATGTCGCTCACCCACCAAGCTAGTTCTCCCCTGGGGAGCAAAATAACTCTTACAATTCTTCCATCAATGCATCGAAGCCCGCAGCTGGAGCAATGTACTGTAACCATCAATGTGTGGAAACATTAATTATATGGCCAAGAGTTCAACATGCGAGATACGAGCACCATCTGCTGAAGTGTCTGTCTACGAGAGACTAGGCCAAGAGGTGACTTGCTCAGAAAACGAATTATCACAGTTGATTCATCCAAGTGAATGGTTGTAATAGATAGCGAGAGGTTGTCAATATAATAATTGCCAGTGTATCTCTAGTCTCTTGTACACGAAATTCCACAATTGATGCTCGTACCTCGCATTTTGAAGTGTATCTCGGTAGTATAGGTTCCTGAGGGAATCAACCATAAGATATGGTACTCATTTCAACCAGGAGACACAGAGTGCTCTCAAACCATCGCCGCCACGATGTGTACGAGGACCGTGGGAACATTCTCGGAGATGCCCGGAAAACGCGCAACTCGAGGTGGATGCCAAAAACAAGTAGTTTCTCTCATAGGATGCCGTTGCCACCACAGGAGGCCCCTCTAAAACTCGTGGCGAAGCTCCGGAAAATGGTCAAAAATATATGCTACCTAACGGAATCGAACACACGCAGCGACACGCCAACAGCTTAGCCAAATTTCATCCACGAACCATCCGCGCTTCGTAGGCCGTGGCTGAACGAGAAAAACAGGAAAAGCATCTCCACCGTGAAAATCCACTGAAAATCTCAACATGGCCATGAGGATCCTCGCAAAGTCGCTCCTTTGACGGACGTTCTGATCGCGGTCTCATTCCCACGACCCTAATTTGGACGACAATCACCCCGCAACATTCTGAGACTACAACTCGACTGTAACTCACATCTCGGCGCCGCACCAACTCGGATAAACCGGAAGGTCAACTCAAAGTTGCATTCAAAGTCAAATCAAAATTTACGCGCAAAATGAGTCTGATGAATTGCCGTTTGACATTCACCGGGACCTAACAATGCTACCCATGAATGGCCGGCGGAAAAGCATATGTAAGAATTCAATGCCAAGAACACGGGAGAAGACCCCATAAATGGCTTGAAGCACCAATGAAACATGGCAAATTTTGATGCGAACTTTACTTGCACCAGGTTTTGGTTGAAACGCTCGATTGCTTGAATACGATTGTTAAGGTGTTATTATTTCCTACAATTTACTTCACAGCTGGACGGGGAATCTTTATTGAGGTCCATAGATAAAGGACGAGACTCGGCACTAAAGGGCGCAGGTTTGACGACTAGACGTCGACTGGAAGCGGGTCGCAGGTGGAAAAAATAGTAAGACAGCAGCAGCCAATCGAAGTCGGTCCCTGAATCCAATTCAATCTACAGCGAGAACATAGTTTTCGCTGGACGCTATAGTCAACAAGAATAAGTACACTTAGGGTTGGGCCGAAATTGCCGAGAATCCAGAATTCGAACTCCGCTCTCAGGTCCGCGACGGCCCGGTCCGCTTTTGACTCCAACGCTCATCACACGACTCTCCAAGCCAGCGTACGATGCTTCCCGCTTCTGCAGAATCCACCGATTACGATTCTTCCTCCGGTCTGATGACGCCCTCACGAGGTCGACGGCCCGCCCAATGTTCGCTTTTTAAACGCCTCTTCTTGTGAGGTGCGGCAAAGACATGAGTATACTCTTCTCAGTGGTCTTACTCGCGCTTGCGCCCGTCAGAGGTTTTGCAGCAACAACAGTCAGCGTCAGCGCGTCAGCCAGTCATGCTATTCCGACTTCTTTATGTATGGGAACGGTTTTTCTGATACATTTGGTGCTGACTTCTCCAGATGGCCAAATGTATGAGGATATCAGTGTAAGCATTGTCCTTTCATTGCAAGCTTAGACTTCGTCTGATGCAGCAATCTTTGTCCAGCACGTAAATATTACTTCTTTCAACCACCCTTAACTTGAGCTGAACAATTTTTTCAAGAGTGGAGACGGCGGGCTCTACGCGGAATGTACTGTAATCCCAAATTTCACTCCTTCATCATATTAGTTGATCAGGATATCAGTGCTACAAAATCGTGCATTTCAACAAGTAACTCCAAGTAAAGTATCCCGTAGTGTCCGTTCTCTTTGAAGCTAACATAGTGCCATTCTAGACACCACCGCGGCACTGAACGCTTGGACACCCGTCGGCGCCGCATCAATAAATGTGATCGCGGACCCCTCCCCTCTCTCATCTGCCCTCCCCAACTCACCCACCCCATCAGATCTGGTGCATCTCGCGCTTCGTCAAGCCGCCCCAGAAATCAAAATCAAAATCCAAAAAATCTACCCACAAAAGCGGAGAACCACATCGCAGACGCCATCGCGCTCGCGAACGGTGTCGCGCTCGCTGTGCAGGGTGAAGGAGGGGAAACGCTCATCCTCTCGCTCGAGACGCCCGCGACGCCGCTGGGCGGGATGAGTGGGGGGCAGACGCCGCTTGACGGTCGCGGTGGTAACGGTGCGAGTGGAGGTGTGGATGGGAATGTGAACGAGAATGGAAATGCGGACAAGGTATCGCAGGTGCTGCTTGCGCGAGCGGCGAGGGCGACGGAGGCGGTTTTGTATAGTGAGTGGTGTTTCGTTCTTATTTTTCTTGGAGGGTTTCTTGGTGTGGTATCATTAGACTCTGCAGTCGCGCAGCTCGAGCGCTTTGCGATCCCGACCGATTCGTTATATCCCGCTCTTCTCTTACCCTGCACCTACCGATACTAATACACGGTGACACCCCACAGCTATCGCCGTCTCCCAGCTCTGCTACAAACAAGGCCGCATCACCGTCCTCCCCGCCGTCGTCCTCGCCGCGAACGGGTTCCACACCGCCTCCGCCTCTCCCCCCACCCCAAAGTTTTCCCTCTCCTCCTTCTCGCACGCGCGCTCCACCAACCCACCCCCACCGCACTGGCCCGCCGTGCGCCAGCTCACCGCCTCCATGCCCGCGCTTGCGCGGTTCTACGCGGGCGGGTGGCGTGCAGTCCCGGAGGGCGAGCGCTGGTGGGAGGATGCGTTTAGTGCGTGTGAGGGGAGAGGAGGGAGAGGTTGGTGCCGTTTGTGGGAACCCATTAAGTTAACACTTGTCAGAATCAATTGCGCTATGGAAGCTCTCTGCGCTCCTCAAGGCTTTTAGCAAGTCATTCAACACCTCAATGCCCTCAGGACCTCTCGACCCTTAACTGAAAGACTCCTTCAAGACCGCTTTGCAGTGGCAAGAAACTCGACGCCTTCAAGAACTCGATAAACAAGATCCCTCGGGTGTCGAATGTCTACTCGTTGCAACAATTTGATGCTCAATACCTGTTCAGCATCGGCCGCACGCAGCAGGACCGACCCTTCACGGCTTCTAACACGTAACCAGATCCCGTAAGTCATTCAATATCTACTGCGACTGGGTTTGTATCGACTGAATAGTGCAACAGCAAGTATTTTCCAAGCACCGCCTTACCTTGTTCATGTTAAATATGGGTGCGTACCGGTAACCTATGGGACCCATCGCAGGGCACGCCGCACGTCCACGTTGTGATGCGTGCGCTCGAGCCGTACGCCACGCGCGCGAACTGTGCCGGGCGCTGGAGCGTGCTGTTCACCACGTCCTAAGAAACGGGCGTCGGCGCCCCCATCGCGGAGTCGCCCCCCGTCGATTCGCCGAGGCCGAAGATCGGGTGCGATAGCGCACCAGGCAGGACGGAGAGGAGCGAAATTATAGTTAGGGCGAACATTTTGAAGTGAATGGAATATGGGATATGGGAATACGGGATAGAGAATTAAATTGGTGCTGCCAGAATCAAGTAAGAAGAAAAAAAGCAGGGACCCGGAGTGGAGGAGCAGGAAGGACCACGGCGGTGCGTGGCTTGCCGTGTCCATTTATAAAGAAACAAAATGCGATCTTCGAAGATAACCACAGTTGCCCAGCCAACGGACGGTTATCGTTGACTGCACCCCACGCGACCAGCTGCAGATGTTGTGGGCATGATGCCGGCTGGGATTGAGGTCGATACCAGACATATCTCCATGGCCGATTGCCTGCTTGTACCTTTGGGTGGATCCACGCAAAAGACATGCAAGATACACGCAAGTCCCGACTCCTAAGCTGGGGGTGCATTGGAGACCGGAACGGCTAGGATGGAAAACCGGCAATTGGTGGCCGCGAGACATGACTTAGAAATGCTTCAAGACAAGGGGGAATCGGGATTCGAATTTCCGACAGGGGGTAGGGGGGTCCCTGGAGGGCCGAAAAAAACTTTTACCTATATGTTAGCAGGGAAGGAAAAGAGCCTCTAAAATACCTTTCTGAGCCTTTAGAAGGTTCTAATGGCATAATTTCACTGTTGGGAGCTCGAACAGAGGCTAGGGATAACCTGAGGAGTGCTCGGTTTAATTTTCTAGACCTAATGTAGCCATATGAGATTGAAATGAAGTCAAATTTAATGCAATAGCACCCACAGAATGGTTGAACAGGACTGGAACGATGCCCTTGATGATGTGGAAACAGATCGTGAATTTTGTTGGAATTTTGTGGCCAAATTGGGGTGGTGGCGGTGAGGATGCACATGACCGGAAAGAACGGACCGGTGCTAGGGGTGGGAAGCTCCTTCCCTTTATGGAAGGAGGGGGTCCAGGAAGGGTTGAAAAAAACTTTTCGACCCTATATCCTTTTTTCGAATCCCGATTCCCCTTGCCTCAAGAATATTTTTGCTTTGAAAGGACATGAAGGAATAACGCGTCGACTGGGCGGCCGGTCGGAGCGATGATCCGAAGTCTCAATCGGGGTTGCTAACTTATCTCGCCCAAAAATTTTACGGTAAAGGAAGTTTCCTTCGGGCTTTCGCCACTTTACCAGGAGATCAGCATAGGTATGCCCGATCACTGCGCGGATGGATGTGGCCCCGCTGCCCGAAACTGTGGCCTATGTCCGTTCATAATGCTGACTGTGTCCATCTGATGGAACTCGCTGATGATTTATGAAAGGTAACTGTATCTCTTCATTCAATTTGACATGGGGTGTGCCGTGTGACATTTAGAACCAATTCGTCGCCTTGTCAAGCTGCGAGAGCGAGCGTGACAATGACCAAAGATTTGTCAGACTCCTGGAGCGTCTCCGGAGGAGGAGGAGGAGGATATATTATACTGACGCGGTCCCACAATTGGAACAGCCAGTTTACTACGTATGACATCGTAACTTATACAGGCTAAAAGTTACCCATCAATACATAGAACACACGTACTACCGAACGGGGGCGGAAAGTCTAGGTACGCTATGATATTCCCGGCCTGGCTCGGACCAGAGCAGGCAGGTTACCAGGTAAAACCTTGTGGGAAGCCCATCCAATTCCTTGGATTGAGCCATAACTCCCCGGCAGCCAGAATTCATTGCAGCACTTTCAACTCAACAGTCCCGTTGGGCACGCATGCTTAAATAGGTACGAAGAAGGAGAGAAAAAGAGTAACTAAAAAAAAGAATAAAAGAATAATAAAAGACAACTGAGTGGTCGGCCCAAGGCTCAACTCCGCTGTTCATGTTTGGGGGTATATAATGCTGGGTTAATCTCCAGCATGGGCTCGCTATAGAAGACCTCGAATATATTGTAGGCCAACTTTCCTAGCAGCCCAATGGTTTTATCTTTTACCAGTATGTCTTTGAGGAATAATCCAGGGTCATCATAAAGACCTTGAAGCTCTGGGTACGTTGCAAAAAACTTTTGGAAGAACACTGATCTGATCTGTTGCAGAGGCGGATGCTTGCAGACAAAAAATGCGTGAACAATATCCTCGAGATGGTCTTTGCAGAATCTGCACAAGCGCCATTTCTTCGGAACCTGGTCCTTATAACGCTCTGCCCACCGCATCCGTTCCATAGCAAGTGCATGGCCCGACAGGACAGCCTGTGTGAGCGCTATGCGATGCTTTGGATTTCTGACACGTATTTTCGAAATTTGTTCCTTCTGATTTCCCGGTAATTTGGACTTTCGCACTCCATTACAGGAGATCCTGAAAATAATGACAAACACATTTTTTTTTTCCGCGCTTCCCAAAAAGGAAATCCTCGTGTACCGCTTCTTTGTGTCTCTTCTTTCACCGCAACTGCGAACTACACAGGAATGTGCCTAGTTAATAATCTCGGCTCCAGATGTTCGGGTGTGTCACTCGGAATGATGCGAGGCAGAAACTTTGATGGAAAAGGCGGGGAGAGTCTCACACCCGAACATCTGGTGTAACTCGTAGAATAGCCATGCGATCGCGCTTATCTGTCACATTTGTCACACAACCTTCTCCAGCTCAGTTTTCGAGGGTATGCTCGCATCTGTGTATATGGAAGGACACAGATTACAGGGAGTGTAGTTATTAAATGGTATATAATGCATTGGCCGAGAAAAAACGGGAAGAAACGACGCAAAGTGGTAGGTATTCAAGAAGTCAACATTTTGCATACTTAACGAAAACGCTCCATTTTCAGCCTCCAGGGCTGTTAAAAAAGTGTAATCGCATTCCAAAGGCATATAATAATCATCTTGCATACTTTGTAAGGTAATCCTGGCGCCCGATCTGGTTCAATTCAGCAAAGGTGGTGATTTGATCAACAAGCAAATACTGACGGATTTGTGGCCAGAATGCTTCAGATATGGGTACCACTGTGAAAAGAATCTATCGGAGAATGCAAATATATATATTTTCTCGGGAATCGGGGGCGGGATGATGAAGAACGACCTAAATCTATGAAAGCGTGACACGCTCGCATGTTTTCTATACGAATTGCACCAGACGTTATAGGGCAGTGCTGCCCCATCAAATTCCATCAAAACTTCTGCCTCGGAACAATTTCCGAGAGTTCCGACTCGGTTAGATAACTGATTATTCTGTCTGCTAGCGCAGCGAGCCCACTGCCCTAGAACGGCTGGGAACGAGACTACCTAGTTAAGGCTCTCAGGCACCCAAGCATACATGTTGCTACTTTTTTTGGCTCCCCAATGGACCCAACAACTCATTCTGTCTCGTCACTTTCCGCTTCGGAGTCGTTTCCAATCCCGTCTACGCCATCGTCTTCTACAGTCACGGCGAAATTAGATGCATGACCCCATTTGGGAATTGCCATCAAAAAGAGCCCTTTTCACCACTTCTGAGCTTAGGCAGGTCAAGATTTGTGAGATAAAGACCTGGATATGCTTCCAGTGGCATCTAATAGACCTGGTGCAAAAACAATCAACTTAATCTGAGGTGTATGCACAATGCAAGCAGCTGCTGTTCAACTTGACCAGATATGCCATTGTGCAGCTCCGACTACATTGAATTTTTCTGTACAGCAGTCCTATGCCATTGGAGGTATAATACAGCACTTTACCCATGCAAAGATCCCCAACCGAGCTCAGACGTGGTGCAAAGGACTCCTTTTGATGGCAATTTCCAAATGGGGTCCTGCATCTAATTTCGCCGTGACTGTATATATGCTTTCGCGGAGACAAGAGGCCTGTCTCATTACTGAACCTAAATGCACACAAGCCGTATGACTCTGCGCATAGATTTTGAGCAATGAGAGAGGAGGAAACCGCTGAGGACATGGGAAGGAACATCTGTCTTGGTGCAAATGGGTGCATCTCCTGCGTTCTGCCTTGTCGCTCCCTGCTCATCGTCATCCAGCAGCAGTGGTCATAGTCTGCACCTCGTTGGAGCCTCGCCGCTGCCCGCCACAAGTTTCGCGGCATGACAACCGTTTTCAGTGGCAATTCTTCCTACGGTTCCGGGTTCCCTGGCTGCGCCTTGCATTCACCGATCTATTAGCTGCATTCTACCTGTCTATTTCAAGCTCTTCTTCGTGCCTACATCGACTCAAGCTCATTGGCCAGTGCCTTTGCGGTTGGCAACAGATGTGTATACAGTACTTTCCGGGCGTACCCATCCTTGCTCTCGCTCGTTGCTCCTCGGTCCTACCACCCTCCCGTTTAAACACTCCCATGGCATCGTCGAATAGCCCGTGCGGCTCATCAGCAGCTACACGTTGCACGCACAACACCAAGTCCGCTAATCCAGCGAGTACTGGCGCCCGCGCAATGGAGGAGTGAGTGGCGGATGAGGGAGTTCGAGGGACATGGCGTGTGTGGTGCTGGCGCCGTGGATATAGTGTGAAGGGCTCGAAATGCCATCGGCGCAACTCGGCAAGTGCGCTTGCTACCCCCGGCAGAGCCTGCACCCATTGACGCCCCGCTGCTCCACCTCGTCCCACTGCAGCTCCTGCTGGGCCACCCGTTCTTTGACCCGGCGAATGCATGTCTCTCGGTCTTGACACTGCTCGCCGTACACTGCGCCTATATCTCACGGATTCCCATCAGCGTAGGACTTGTACTACCTGCCCCAGGTCCCCGCACTAAACTTGACGGCTCATCGCCCCGGGCGCGCGGAATCTTGGTGAGGATGCGAAGGTGTCTCGACTGAGGCCTGAGGGAGAATGTTCGAAGTGTCTCTGTACTTGCTCGCATTTCGTACTTAGAGCATGAATGAATCATCTTTTCATGCATAAATTACAGTTGCAGTGGTACGGGAGAAACCCTCACAGCCTCGATAATATGTTGCGAAAGGTATGTATCACCTTCAGAAATGACAAAAGGAGGGACAGAGAGCCGGATTTCCTTTTCGGGAAATGCGAAAAAAAAAAAAATCGTGATTGTCATTATTTTCAGGATCTCCTGTAAACAACTCGTACATGTACATGTTTTTGCGCCCTGATCTCCATTGATTTTGGCTAAATTCTGCCTGGAAACTTGCCTTCCGCGAGGTAAATATGATGAAAATGGGTTCAACAACGGAATTCCCTGCCTCTGAGCTCACGAGTAACCGCCTTCGTGACGGGTGACAAGGATCAAATTTCGTCGCCGTCAACCCGCCCCTGTGATGCGTGACTGATGAGTTGAATGAAAACATACAGCATGTCCGATCCTGGTGCATACGCTTGAGTCCAACTTGAGTCCTGAAATTTGTGATGTCCCCATGTCCAAAAGGTGCGGCCTCTCTGCGAAGAAAATCATCTAAGATCATGTATGTAATCTTGATTTGACCTATCCCTATCGTCAGCCCAAAATGCCAGCCACCGTGGCTCAAGGTCCGATCCATTTCGCTGACTGTTTGGGCCGAAAAATGACCCACCCGATCGTAATGCGAACACAATTTAGGCAAAATTCGTGAACGGAAACGGCCAAAATGGATCGGACATATCAAGGCATATGCTGATCTCCTGCTTCAACTATCGCTGTATGTAATCAGACCGCTGTCTAGATCCGATCCCCGTGAGCCCCTCGAATGGAAAACACCTTAACTTGGGTTTTATTCCGCGATGCAACACAGAAACATGCTCTGCTGTCCTGCTTGTCCTTCAATATCATAGACTGGGAAGGAACCACTGCATAGGCACGACAGATACAGAAACAGACACGGGGCATCACAGAGATTAATTACGGACTGAGGAGGAGGAGTTAGCATGCCATCAGACGAGCAGACTAGTCCCGAGTCTTACGAGCTATCAGCTGCCAACTCGTTCTTAATATCCCCGTATCGAGACGGCTTACACATTATAAATTAACTACACCTGTCAGGGTCTTTCAGGCTTTACCCATTACCACAATGCCCAACCAACCCACTGCCACCCAAATTCGGTTGAACAATATTACCGCGTGTTTGACTGTCACTGTCGATACAGTAGACATGATGGCGAACAACCTCAAGGTCCCTTTTGTGGAGGTCATGTCCACAACAACGCGGTCACTCTTGACACATGTACTGGTAAGCTTTCAGGCATCCTTTATGGCGGTGGAACCTCGTCGACGGAGTCTAGGGTGTCAAGCAAAACAAGAGTGACTGCTCAGTTGCTGGAGCAGGCTTGCAGACTGCTCAATGCAATTATCATTGTTCATGTACAAGCAGACACAGGGGGAGAATTACCACCAACTCTGTTGAATCATATTGGGAAATTCACAGAGTATTTGCATTTTATAAAGACTTTCTTTGTCTCTGACCACCTTTAGAACACTACACAAGATCCATACCTTCATCGAGGCCCAACAAAATCGCAGCAAGCTCAAACGGTTTTTAGGTCAGGGAGATATGACCACGCTTCTCAAGGACTGCAAGGCAGGGCTGCAACAAAGTCAGGAAGTTTTTCAGGTGGGCCATATAATTGTCCTCGCAGCAACGAACTCAAAGGGCAAATATGTAGATCAAGACAGCCAATCTACTCACGGATATTGCAAAGATGCAAGAAGATGCACAGAAGAGACACTCAGAAGTGCTCAACATGATTGATTCCATGTCAGATGCAACTCATTCAGATAGAGTATCCGATGTAGGGAGCTTATACTGTTTTTGTGTTACCAGGATAACATTTTGTGCAGATAAGCACAATCTATTCAGGTTCCCACAACAGGTAGGTGTTTTATCACAGTCTTTGATAATGGGACTGAGGTCTTGTTCGTAAGCTCCAATTCCATGGCCATGTTACCATCGGAGCCTAAAATATTCCATGGTCGCGACAAAGAACTTTCAGACATTCTAAAATTATTTGGCCCAGACGCCCCAAGGATAGCGATTCTAGGTGCTGGTGGAATCGGGAAAACCAGCCTTGCCAAAGTGATAGTCCATCACCCTGATATTGCAGCAAAATATGGGCAGCATCGGCATTTTGTGGCCTCTGACTCTGCAACAAACCAGATGGAACTTGCTGCGCTCATAGGAGCCCATGTTGGGCTGAAGCCAGCAAATGACCTTACTCGTCTTGTTGTCCATCATTTTTCAGGTGGTCCGAAGAGTCTGTTGATTTTGGATAATCTTGAAACATCATGGGAACCGACTGAGTCCCGCGAGAAAATTGAAGAGTTTTTGTCTCTGCTCACAGATGTGGAGCATCTTGCCCTGATAGTAAGTGTGGAATTTCATTGTCATAGGTCATGCACTCATGGTATGTCAGATCACAATGCGTGGATCAGAAAGACCGGTAAAAGTCCGTTGGACTCGACCATTTCTGCGGCCGTTGAACCCGTTGGCACCGGAAGCAACTTTAAAGACATTTCTTGATATTGCAGATGACAGGCATGACCCGATCGAGGTTGATAAAGTTCTGGCCTTGACAAACAACATGCCGCTTGCAATCAATCTTATGTCCCACTTGGTTGATTCAGATGGCTGTGCCAATGTCTTGTCCCGCTGGGAGAGAGAAAAAACATCTATCATGTCTGAGGGCTATGACAAAAGATCTAATTTGGATTTATCCATCTCACTTTCCCTATCAAGTCCCAGAATAAACTCTGTTCCTCATTCACAAGAGCTCTTGAGCCTCTTGTCGATTCTCCCAGATGGACTTTCGGATGTGGAGCTGGTTCAGAGTAAACTTCCAGTCGATGATATTTTCAGCTGTAAAGCAGCATTGGTTCGTACTGCGCTGGCTTACAATGATCAACACAAACGGCTGAAAGTATTGGTGCCTATTCGGGAATATATGCAGAAAATATATCCCCCCAGAGAGCACTTTATCCAACCACTTTTTGAATATTTCCACGAGATCCTGCAGCTCTACAAGGAATACCACGGAACTCAATCTGTATCTGCAATAGTTGACCGAATATCATCGAATTACCTGAACTTCCTGAATGTTTTGCAGAGCAGGCTCCAACTAGGTCATCCAGACCTTGCAAATGGCATTTACTGCATATGTTATTTGAATCAATTCAGCCGGTTTGTTGGACATGGGTGTATCCCCCTAATTGTCCAGACTTGCAATTTTCTCCCACTGCTTTTCGACTATCGACTGTCGGTCTATTTGACTACCGAGTTAATTTATTCGCTGAGGCACTATCCAATTCCAAATCCCGATACTATGGCCTCCAAAGCCTTAGAGCACTTGAAAGGCATTACTGATACAGATCTTAAATGTATGTCTCTCACTAGGCTCGTTTACTCGAACTAACCCGAATATCTTAGGTAGATTCTACATAGCCATGTCAGACTATTCTTGTGAATACAAGTTTGACTTGCCCGCAGCCGTCAACTTTGATGAAAAGGCCATAGCTTTGGCCACCTCAACCGGAAACACTAGATTACAGGCTAATGCACTGTACAACCTGGCATGGAAGAAATGGCAGCTTGGTCTTTACTCTGAAGCGCGATTACATGCATCTGAATCGGCGAGACTGGCCAGATTGTTGGGAAATATGAAGCAAGAGGCAGATGCTTTGTGGATTCAAGCTACTTGTTTGGTTGCACTGGGTAATTATAAGGAAAGCATCCTTCCCCTAAACAGGGCGAGGGATCTCCTATCCATTGTTGGCATGGCTGGCGGGGCCACAGATCGTGGTATCATGATCTGTCAAGCAGCTGTCCACAAATTAAAATCAGAATATGCTGAAGCCCACAATATCCAAACTCAAATTCTCCAAGCTGCTCTGGACCAGGATCCCTATGATCATAGTTTCGCTTTAATTAACATCGCGGGGATCGAAATATCCATGGGTGCTCCAAAGGATGTCGTGCAGACAAATCTTGAAACAGGAAAATCAATATTGGATACTATTGGGAAGCCTGGCGCCCGTATAACAATGATTTATGATTATTTCCAAGGGGATCTCAATCTGAGGGAAGGAGATATACCAGGAGCAAGAGAATTGTTGCGTAAATCCCTCAGATCATGCTGGGCGAGGGATTCAGAGTGTGTAACCTCCTGTCTGGAGATCCTTGGTGACATCAGTCGCTGGGGTATTGCACATTGTGTATCATCCTGGACAACAGTATTCCTCGCACATTCACTCAAGTTCAAAGACAAGCTTTCAATCTATAAAGCTCTCCAATTTCTAGGAGATGTCTTCCTTATTGAGGATGAAACAGAGACAGCCATTGGCCTCATCACTGTTGCCCTCGAAGGGTTTACCGAGATGGATGTGCATCGGAATAGGGCTGAATGCATCCTTCGGATCGGAGACATTTCAAAGGAACATGGTGACCTTGTCAAGGCCGCAGACCTGTGGGAAATGGCAAGACCGCTGTTTGAACGATCATCCCAAGCCCAACAGGTTCAAAATATTGACGAAAGGCTTGCGAGCATCCATTAAGATGTTCTGGAACCACACAGAGCCAATTTAGCACACCTGGGAGAGCTTAATGCCCTGTCTGATATAAACAAGGACATAGATGATCTGTCTTACAGTGAAGCACTCAATATGGGGGACTTGGTTGACAACAAGAGGAGAGTGATCCGATCTCATTGTGGATGTTAATATCATATGCTTGTATTGTATGTTCAGGACTGATTTGTAGTTGTGTTGAAATGAATAAATATTTATGCACAAAACCGTAAATAAATGAAAAAGAGAAGAAGAAAAAAGAATGACACATAGAGAAAGAATTGATATTCAACTGCGCACGCAGGCCAATTAACCAGGTTACCCAACAGCCGCATAGTGGCTTATGGCTACCAAAAACGGCATTTGCGATCAACTGGCCATATATTAGAGAGCTTGTGCCAAACTGCATGCCGCTTTTTGATTGTGCAAAAAGCGGCATGCAGCTTTTTTTTTTTTCTTCCTCTAAAGGCCATTCACTGCGTTCAGACCCCCCCGTAGGCACAGGTCTGCCGGATCCCAATAGGCAGATGCGTAGGCAGATCAGTGTGCCAACCCCTGCCCATCCATCTGCCCATCCCTGCCGAGGTCGGTCTAGGTATTCTGACCGGATTAGGCACACATAGACTCACATGGGCCGATGTGCCTAGCTGGGTAAATTCAATAACCAGCGTGGTTCGTCCTCATTCTCAGTCCAAACACCAGTTTTAATCCATTCTCACACACACGCAAAAGGGAAGACCACAGCCACGGGTTTGACAGATTGAAAGAAATGCTTGATTCCCGAATGATTATCGCGGACATCAATGAAAGATATGCTAAGATTACCTGCCAGGAGAGTTGCAGGAGATAGAAACAGTAATGACCAATACAACTAGGGCGAATTGGCATCCTAATTTAGACCGCCACCAACCTGGACCCAGGTCGACCAGGGTTGGCCATGATAGGCACACCACCATCGGCGAAGATCTGCCAAGGTGGGCAGGCTTTGCCTCGGTAGGGATGCTAGACCAAAGTCGGCCAGTGCCTATTAACGTAGACCAATGTCGGCTTGGGTGGGCAATCCATAGGCGGAGATCGGTGAAAGTGGGCACATCTGTGCCTATAGGGGGTCTGAATGCAGTGATTACGACTATGTAATAGCATTGGGGCAGTGTCGGAATTTGACTACCAGGCAGAATTCGTAAAAAGCTGCATGCCGCTTTGGCACAAGCTCTCTATGCTCTCCACACTCCCGGGCAAAATGTTGCTAGGTGAGGCCTCTGTTGCACCTGACCAAGTCCTAGCCTGGTTGACCATTTCAGTGGCCCACATGGCTTTGCCCAACCTCTATTGTACAGCGCGAGAAGTGGCTGCCTACGGCATTGGGTTCCCACTAGGATTTGCCATTCCGGCCAGATCGGTGATGACTCTTCAATGTGCTAGTTCCACGATGATAAGCACATACCAGTGACTGATGATCATGGGTTAGCTCATTTCATTCTGCAGACAGAGATCATCATCTTCAGCAAGACTCTCAGAGTTTAGGATCCCATTGAGCATGGTAAATGCAGTGTCATAAACAAAGCCTCTTGTCCACAATCAGTAAGATGATCAGGGATTGGGGAGGGAGGTATTGGCTTTGTGGGATGATGGAATAAAAGGCTAATTACTACAGGTGAATAACCACTCTACTTATACTGTTCTCTGAACCATGTGAACTACTGTTCACTATTATTGTTCTATGAATACCACGCACAGTTGGTTTGAAATGTCCCATGTATTCTGGAGCATCCTGTCACCATGTTCCTTGTATCTAATCTACTTGGGACTCAATCTTATCCTCCATTCCTTCTGGCATCTTATCTATGATTGGGCTTATCTATCAGCAATAAGACATAGGTTAGAACAAGGTTAGAACAATTTCAGGTTTGAGTTGTGGCATGCAGTAGTTGAATATATTCCGGGCCCTGAGAAGATGCAGGTGTCACCTGCCTCCCGATCATTATGGGTGTTCCCTCAGAGGATCTGGGCCATTTACCGCTACCTCAGGCCCCAAAAGTGTTTTAAATTGCATCGCAGCCACAGTCAGTCGCACGAAATACAAGTGAAATTCACAGCAATACATAGGAATAAGTATGAGCAAAATTAGACAAAGTTTGGTTTAGAAGAACTCTACACGTTGGCCTCAGGAATGGACGAGATCCGTTGAAGATGCCGAGATCTCGGAGCCGATAGTACGGCAGCAGCCAAGCAGGCCAAAAGTAGGCACATACAGCCGCACCCACAATTTACCGCTTGGCGGAATGTTCTTGTATACAAGGGACTGCGCTGAGCAAATTTATCCCGAGCCTATGTACTTATGAGTGGGTCATTAGGGTTGTTCACAGTCGCCCTTTTTCATGCCCTTTTTGCTCCCTTTTTGCTCCCCTTTTTGTACCCTTTTGTACCGTTTTTCATGCCTGGCAGCAAATGTGCTATAAAATCCAGAAAAATTCACCCCAGTCCTTTTTGAACATTTGAGGTGGTATATGACCTTTGAAGAACAATATGAGCACCCAGGGTGCGTGCAATGGAGAAAGGGCGCGAAAAGGGGCGCGAAAAAGGGTAGAAAAAGGGAGCTCCACCCGGAGGTTTCACAGTGGCACCCTTTTTCGCGCCCTTTTTTTCCGTTTCCCGCAGAATTGCAGCTAGGACCCCGTTTTGTTGGTCTTCTACCCTTCTTGTACTTCTAATTGAAAAAGGGGGGAAAAACCAGGCAAAAAACGAAGAGAATGGCAAAAAGGGCCAAAAAGGGTGCAAAAAAGGGCTACTGTGAACAACCCTATGGCGCGCTCGTTTAACCGTTATCACCATATTGACCGGGACACTCATCAATTTATCTGTCACAATGACATACGGCGGCCCGGCCCAATTGCCGTTTGACTCGGTGAGATTATAAGTAGAAAAGAACTCAGTTCCGTGCTCACCTTGACCTGCCTCGACATTATGGGTCGCATCGCCCATCGAAAGCCTCCCGCTCCAATGCCGACATATGTCACCTATATGTCTCCTTCTTGATGCTGACGTGCTTCAGTGGTATTGATTGCACCCCAGGAGGCTAAAAAAGTGTTACGTAAAGGACCTTTAAGGATGATTTTCGTGTGTTAGTAAAACCATCCTAGAAGGTGTCGAGGAGGTGTAGCCTCTGGCTTCTATTTGTAATAGGGTCATTCACAGTCTCCCTTTTTCGTCCTTTTTACTCCCTTTTTTCTCCCTTTTTCAATAACGTAACTGAGTGAGCCATAAAATCCAGAAAAATTCACCCCAGTCGTTTTTGAACATCTTAGGTGGTATGCAACCTTTGGGGAACATTAGGAGCACCCAAACTGCATGAAATAGAGAAATAGAGTTGAAAAGGGCACGAAAAAGGGCGGAAAAAGGGAGCCACGGCGGGGGGTTTCACAGTTCACTTTTTCCTGCCCTTTTTTCGCTCCCTTTTTCGATGGATTTCTTTCAGTTTTCCAGTTGGGAAGTTCGTTTTTTCCCTTTTTAACAGTTTTTACATGTCAGAATTGAAAAGGTGAAAAAAACCCGGTGAAAAACGGCGGGAACCACAAAAAGCCCGAAAAAAGGGGAGAAAAAGGGCAGGAAAAAGGGAACTGTGAACGACCCTAATGTTCCCGTTTGGGAAGCCCCGCCACTTGCGCTGATTGTGCGGGCCCTCCGCCTACGCCATCATTTTCAACCAAATGCAGTAATTGCGGTTCATATTGCCGGCGATCGGTAGCCTCCGCAGTGCCCGTAGCACCTGTTTATAGCTGGAAATTTACTTAGATGGTGGTCCAAATGTCTCAAGCAATACTCTCGTCCTGAATAAATGGTCATATCTAATGGGCTTCCAGTTTTTTTATTTGGGTAGCCTCTGCAGTGCTCCGCAAATGGATCAGAGTTGCTCCTCGGGCTTGCATTTGCATCTGGGTGCTACACTATTGTTCAAAAATGGATTGGCTGTCATTTCAATACAGAACAAATACCCATAATACGCGCTGCTACTTGGTTGGAGCCTCCGCACCTACCTGCGGTGCTGGCTCTGCACACTGTTCTTGGGATTTGAGCTTAGCTACCTCTTCGATGAACTGGCTATCAGTCTGATAAAAATTGGATATTCTGGCCCATGCTTTTGCTAGTAGACCGGTGACCGATCTGTCTACGGGACAAACTGTCGGTAGACAGACCGGTCGATCTGGCTTTAAATTCAGATGACGAGCGGCGGCACCGCCACATGGCGTCATTCTGTGCGTCAAAGTCACGTTTGATGCCCCGGACTTCGCCGAAGATACCCAAAAACGCACGTTCTGAGGTTTCTAGGGCTCATTTGACTGAGATAATGTCTGCAACCAGAATAATATACACCATATTTATCATGATAATTTTATTTGAGGTTTTATCCGGTGAAATCTCGATGTAAATACGTGAAATACTGGGTAGAGGCATATGGAATTAGCTGAAAAAGTTCGATAAAATTGTGGCTGGTAGGAAATGTCTCGTATATTTATTTTGGCCCTGTAATCCTATACTTTAAAAGACCATAGCACAGCCACTTTCATAAGTCACATGCTTAAATCACGAGACTTTGTCGAGTTCTCGCTGCCGGCTGTCGAGATGTTGCCGCCGGTTCCCGCGCCTCCATCAACAACAGCTATTGATCGACAATCAAATCGCTTTTGCCTCGAGGTTTACTGAGGTTTATGTGAGGTCCGATAGCTTGCACTTCTGTTTCCTCTTGCCTCCCACACTTCTCTGGCTGTTGTAGCTATTTTCTCAGTGCGCTCTGCCGTTTCTTTTCTCTCCTCTCAATTATTTTGCTTCCTCAGTTGCTTTGCTCCTTGGCCTCTATCTCTCTGAAATCTAATCTGATCTGCTTTGTGTGTCTTTGTGCCAATCCATCTCTGCTCTTTTTTTGAGCCATTTGTTAATAAAAATGCAGGCCTTCATTGCAATTGTTTTTGACTGTAGTGTTGACATAACTTTTGCCAGGAGTTTTTTGCAGTGCAGATTCTGTGATCAAAGAGGGGGTGTTGACAAAAATCATTTTGAATATCCTATTCAATATCTTAACTCTATTTGAACCTCTGGACTGCCCCTGGCAAAACTAAAATTAAAGGTTGGATGTCTGATTATGGTCCTTTGAAATCTAGAGGCATCACAAGGTCTCTGCAATGCTCCCGAGGAATTTTTACAAAATACCACCTCATGTCATTGAAATTCAACTGATCAGTGGAGAACACACTGGCAAAAAGGCCTTCATCCCACGCATCTCAATTAGTCCTCCGGTGAAGCAGATTGCTTTTGCCATGAAGCATCGACAGTTCCCCATTCATCTCGCCTTTTCAATGACTATAAACAAATCACAGGGCCAGTCTGTTGATCAAATTGGTCTGGACCTTCATACCGATGTCTTTGCCCATGCAGTTATATGTGGCACTTTTTCAATGCGCTTTGAGTCAAAGAGTTAAAGTACTGTTCAAAAATAATGCCAGCATGGCCACAAAAAAATATTGTCTACCCAGAGGTTCTACTTTATGTATGGTATGTACACATTTTCTCAATTGGTTCAGAAGTGGTTGACTTCCCGTAAGGATAGATATTATCCAGCGAATATCTAAGGGGTGCCAGGGATGCCAGCATACAAGGTTTAGTCCTAAATTTTAATTGGTGTGGTTCCTGCAAGCAATATATTTCAATAGGTTCATACGTATATTCAACACCATCTGTTCTTCCTTTGTCCATTCAACCAATCCACCCACTCGACATCTGACCGCTCAAGGGAACCTCAAAAAGCTGCAGCAGACTCATTTTGGATACAGTTTTGCCCCAGTAACATCATTCTCACTTCACAACGAGACCAATGGGGCGAGCTATGGTTCGGACGCGTTTTCGACATGCTTTTCAACACGGTTTCGGACCTATTTTGATTTCAGTAGGTCCAAGATGTGAGGAAAGAGTGGGGGAAGTGTAGAATCCCGTCGGGAATCCGATGAGACATGTCATGTCGAAAGAGACCACGAGAAAACAACCCAATCCAGTCAGGCATGTCGGCAACCTTGCCAAATCTGTTTATTCAACATAAATATAATCTAGAGGTGGGGTAGGGACCACTATAATGAATTAAGGTCTGAAAGACAGTCGAAACAGGAAATTCCGAGATCCAGGTCCGATGGGGTCCTGACAGGTGCCTCAGCATCGCTGCCGGAAATGCAAATATATTCTGAAAAAACCACCCATGCTTACAGGAAGTCAGCCAGTCTAACTAAAGGATTGCTTGCAGGTAGTTGTCATGTTTGGTACAATGTTATAAATTTTATTTGCTTTAAAACATATACTAAGATAAGATGCGGAGCTACCCCCGGGGTTTGGGGCAGAGCCCCAACAAGCTGTCAACCCTGCTGGAGGGCGGCTGCGAGCAGAGTGAGTAGCCGTGCCAAAGGCACGGGTCGTAAAGCTTGTCATGCTGAAAGCTCATAAATTGCGTTCTGTGCATGGATTTTGGATGTGTTTCGGCAAAGTCCGGGGCATCAAACGTGACTTTCACGCACAGAATGACGCCATGTGGCGGTGCCGCCGCTCGTCATCTGAATTTAAAGCATCAGCAAATTGACAAGTCCTTTTCCCAGGGCTTTTCACACCTTTTTTGTCTTTTGTCCTTTTGCCGTCTTTTCTGGCGGCTTTTTATAGCCCTTTTTGTTCTTCCACAACTTTCGGTCCTTTTCGTCATCTGCAGGAAGACAAAACAGTAAGGCGAAAATTTCCGTGTTATTGAAGCCAATACCAGTGTTTAAACCGACATAACCAAATATAAATAGACTTGCTACTAGTTGAACGCATTCGGTGCTAGCAGCGTTCAACTTGTTGACGTTGGACGGTGCGGCACAGCGCACTGGTACAGTTATTCAGAGGAAGCCTTCCCGCAACACTTAATCGTCAATTGGAGCTCGGGGTGCTTTTGAAGATACCGCAGAGATGGGGTGCGCGGAACCCATCACATAACCGTGTCGGTAAAAGAGTTGTTAAGTCCAACCATCAGCACGTGCATGGTCCGTGCCATGTTGTTGATCATTTGATGGGAGGTTGACGGCTTGCTCTTGACCACGACCTTCCTCATCTCCCTCCATCATCTGTGCAGCTCAAGGCGCGGCTCCCAGTGACCTCAAGCTCAAGACCAACGTGGCTCACACTCACCATCTCAAGCCCTGGAAGCTGATTTCAAAGCACAGCCACTCCGAATCCAAAAGCCGTTGCCTCTCGTCAAGCCTTTTCACTCCCTAAGCTTAATATCCCCCAAGCTCGACCCATTTCCTGCTGTCTCAGGCTCCTCAAGGTCCCTCAAGCTTCCTCAAGGTCCTCAAGCTGCCTTACACGTATCCAAGAGTACATTGCGCCGTGAAAGAACCTCCTGCCGCTATTCAAGATCTTTACAAGATGTCTTACCTCGAGAGGCAGATTCGTCCCTCAATTTCACCTCCTTTACCGTCACTCTCGACAACCGCGCCCTATTGCGCGCACGGCACATCGTGTCGTACATTGGTGTCATTGTGTTGTCCATTTTTATTGCACTGACAATCTTTTCGATGCGGCCACCCCCTCGACGTCTCGGAGGCAATGTAGCGGGAGGATGCGGGCTCATCTCGCCTGAACATCCATTCCCACTGAGCGATGTTGTGTGATGGCAACATGTCTTGCTGGCGCTTGTCGCTATGAATTCCGTGGCATAGGAATCCAGATGGACATATTGTAGGGCGACACCAACGAGGTGGGAGTGGGATACGAGTGACGCATACCTAGATACCTACGCTGTACTCACCCCAAATGCATTGTTTTCTCGAATTTTAAGCGTCTTTTATTGAGCCTTTCTGACCCTTTTGGCTGAACTTATTGCGCACCTTTTTCAACTTTTGTCAGTCCTTTCCCCCTTTTAAATGCTAAGGGGCCTGGCCTAAAAAAGACGAAAGACCTTTTTGTCTTTTTTGTCTTTTTGTACTTTTAAAAGACGAAAAAGCCACCAAAAGGCAATCTGTCAATTTGCTGATGAGCCAGATCGACCGGTCTGTCTACCGACAGATTGGTCACTGGTCTATTTTGCTAGTGCACAGCCTCTGCAGCAGCCTTTTCAGCTGACCATGGCTCTTCCGCATGCAAATATATATCCCTGATGTAAGTCGTGACGAGAAAAACACACCTAACAACTTGTTAAGTCACATCAGCAAATTGACAGATCACCTTTTGGTGGCTTTTTCGTCTTTTAAAAGTACAAAAAGACAAAAAAGACAAAAAGGTCTTTCGTCTTTTTTAGGCCAGGCCCCTTAGCATTTAAAAGAGGGAAAGGACTGACAAAGGTTGAAAAAGGTGCGCAATAAGTTCAGCCAAAAGGGTCAGAAAGGCTCAATAAAAGATGCTTAAAATTCGAGAAAACAATGCATTTGGGGTGATTACAGCGTAGGTATCTAGGTACGCATCACTCGTATCCCACTCCCACCTCGTTGGTGTCACCCTACAATATGGCCATCTGGATTCCTACGCCACAGAATTTATAGCGACAAGCGCCAGCAAGACATGTTGCCGTCACACAACATCGCTCAGTGGGAATGGATGTTCAGGCGAGATGAGCCCACATTCTCCCGCTACATTGCCTCCGAGACGTCGAGGGGGTGGCCGCATCGAAAAGATTGTCAGTGCAATAAAAATGGACAATACAATGACACACCAATGTACGACACGATGTGCCATGCGCGCAATAGGGCACGGTTGTCGAGAGTGACGGTAAAGGAGGTGAAATTGAGGGACGAATCTGCCTCTCGAGGTAAGACATCTTGTAAAGATCTTGAATAGCGACAGGAGGTTCTTTCATGGCGCAATGTACTCTTGGATATGCGTAAGGCAGCTTGAGGACCTTGAGGAAGCTTGAGGGACCTTGAGGAGCCTGAGACAGCAGGAAATGGGTCGAGCTTGGGGGATATTAAGCTTAGGGAGTGAAAAGGCTTGACGAGAGGCAACTGCTTTTGGATTCGGAGTGGCTGTGCTTTGAAATCAGCTTCCAGGGCTTGAGATGGTGAGTGTGAGCCATGTTGGTCTTGAGCTTGAGGTCACTGGGAGCCGCGCCTTGAGCTGCACAGATGATGGAGGGAGATGAGGAAGGTCGTGGTCAAGAGCAAGCCGTCAACCTCCCATCAAATGATCAACAACATGGCACGGACCATGCACGTGCTGATGGTTGGACTTAACAACTCTTTTACCGACACGGTTATGTGATGGGTTCCGCGCACCCCATCTCTGCGGTATCTTCAAAAGCACCCCGAGCTCCAATTGACGATTAAGTGTTGCGGGAAGGCTTCCTCTGAATAACTGTACCAGTGCGCTGTGCCGCACCGTCCAACGTCAACAAGTTGAACGCTGCTAGCACCGAATGCGTTCAACTAGTAGCAAGTCTATTTATATTTGGTTATGTCGGTTTAAACACTGGTATTGGCTTCAATAACACGGAAATTTTCGCCTTACTGTTTTGTCTTCCTGCAGATGACGAAAAGGACCGAAAGTTGTGGAAGAACAAAAAGGGCTATAAAAAGCCGCCAGAAAAGACGGCAAAAGGACAAAAGACAAAAAAGGTGTGAAAAGCCCTGGGAAAAGGACTTGTCAATTTGCTGATGCAGAGCATTTGTGATTGCTGCACATGTGAAAACTCCACAGCTCTCTACCTCCACAGGCTTCGAAACCTCCTCAGTATCAGGAAAAATCAGGGTTTGCTGATGCGCCGCCAAGCCGATACTGCTGCGGGCTCGCAGTCAAGCAGTCACATGACTCACATACGGACCCAAAAAATTAGCGCTTGGCGGAATGTTCCCGTGATCCATCCCTCCCAACACGTCGGGGGAAGTTGGTTTTGCGAATGGTGGCTTTTGGGGTAGATATTGTTTTCTTTGCCAACGCCGAACCTCCCTCATTCTCCGATAGGTATCAACCTCGTTGCAGACACAAAATACACGGCATCCCTCTACTACCGGCTGCCCGCGGCGCTCTCTACCCGTGCCTCACCACCAATCCTGATGCTGGCACTCCAGGCGGCAGATGGCGCGCGCCTCGCAGCACACTCTACGTCACTCCGTGCGAACGCCACCGGAGGATGGACGCATATCTCTGTGGTGCTAACCCCGAAGCAAACGCCTCCGTCCACTGCGAACAGCTTCACGGTCACAGTGGAGTGTGGCGCGGGCTCTGCGCCGGCCGGTCTTGAGGTGCATTTCGCCTTCCTTTCGTTATTCCCGCCGACCTTCAAGGGCCGCGCGAACGGCATGCGGGCAGATATCGCTGAGGTACGTTTTACATTCGATTATTTCTTTGCGAGTTCTAATGACATGCTTTGCAGACACTTGCGGAGATGCGCCCCGCGTTCTTCCGTTTCACAGGTGGTAACAACCTCGAGGTGAGCTCCCATGACTTTGCTAATGCTTCATATCTTAATTTGTTGCATGATACCAGGGCCAGACCACTGCAACCCGCTGGCAGTGGAGAAATACTGTCGGCCCACTCACTGAGCGTCCGGGTATGGCTCCCGCCGATTCCACCAGTTTTTCATCTGGAATTACTCATCGACCACACAGGCCGAGTCGGCGACTGGACCTACGTCAATACCGAGTGCGTGGATGTTCAGAGTATGTTTTCAGACAAATTAATGTGTGAGTAGTGGAATTGGTCTCCTTGAATACCTCCTTTGGTGTGAGGACATGGAAATGAAACCATTCATGGCTGTATGGGACGATTTGTATCGTCTACATAAATCTACTAATCCCCCCATCTGAAAATTCTTTTACGAAGGGTATTCGCTGGTGGAACAAGTGTCACAGGCGATGCCTTGCAACCCTTCATCGCAGAAGCCATCGATCAGGTAGGGGTGACATGACTCTGACGACCTCTCGCCCCCGCTCGTTCCTTCCGCTAATTTTCGTATAGATTAATTTCGTCATCGGCGACCCTGCGACGAGTGAACCTGGTAAGCACTCCACAATCTTGTGGGATTGCGTTGATTTTGCTCCTTTCATTCCACCAGCTGCATTACGTGCCTCTCTCGGCCATCCAGAACCCTTCCCTCTAACGTATGTGGAAATTGGAAATGAAGTTCGTCGAGAATACCTCTTTCTCATAACTTGAATAACTCGAATTCAGGACAATGTCGGCCAGGCCCCTGGAACGTAAGGCATGTTGTACTTATGGATGTCATGTTCCCTGAGATTTTTGCCAGATATCAAAGCCGCTGGAATTCATTCGTCACGAACCTGACCGCAACGTTCCCACAGCTGCGTAAGAAAATTCAACTACCTTGTGTGAATTGTTTGTTGATTTCTTTGCGTATAGATTTTATGGCCACTTCTCGCACGACAACTCCGGTGCTGACTCCGACTCCACAACACTACGACGTTCATCTGTATGAGACACCAAGTGTGTAAAGTCCAGTCTTGCTCGTGACTTTGCATACTAAGTGATTTAACCACGTTTATAGAGTTCTTTTCGACGGACTCGTTCTTCTATGACTCCTTCCCGGTACGCATTGTGCATTCCTTGTATCCAACTACCTGACACGGAACTTGACAGCGCAACGGAATGACTTTCTTTGAGGTTCGTGTCTCTCCCTGATCCTTCAGATCCTTCTAACTGTATGTGATTCACAGGGAGAATACGCCGCGACCTCGACTAATTCTAGTAACATTTTTGGGACGCCCGACCAGGGTAGATTGCTTTGGCCCTCAGTAGCCGGTGCAGTTGGCGAGGCCGCTTTCATGACAGGGCTCGAGCGTTCGTCCGCAATGAAATCATATCATATTAAAATCCTTACGCTGCCGCAGGAAATGCGGACATTGTTTTTGCTGCAGCTTATGCACCACTGCTGGGACATGTCAATGGATCACAGTGGACCCCCAACCTTATTGGTTTCGAGTGCGTTGCATTAATTACTAGTACGCTCATCGATGCTAGTTGGTTCCTCTAGCGCCGGAAATATCTACAGATCCACAAGTTTCTATATTCAGAAGGCTCGCTCTCAAACTTTGTCTCTTGCATGGCGCGTCTAAAGCCTGGCTTAGCTTTTCAGCGTGAATAAAGGTGACGAATACCTACCGAGTACCCTCCCGGTTTCCAACGGCACTCTTTTCTGGAGTGTTACCCGTTGGAGCGGTACGGGGGAGCTCATAATCAAAGTTTGTATTAACACCTTCAACTTGACCAATTTGTTGATCTTCTCTAGATCTCGAACAACGCTGCCAGCGCAGCCGACATGACATTCGTGCTTCCCTTTGACACGGTGTCGGATGTGGGGACAGCACAGGTCTTAACCGGTCCTGGGAATGCAAGCAACACGCCTGAGGAGCCTGACCTCATCTTGCCATCAACCGCACAAATTCCGACGGGTGCGACGTTCAACTACACGGCCCCTGCGATTAGCGTTAGTGTTATTACTTTGAGTGCGCAATGAAGGGAAGGGGCGATAGACTCACCTGTTGTATCACGGTCGTTTTAACATGGCGTGTTTCAATTTCAATACCAGTGTATCCAGTGTTCAACTTTCGGGTTTTCCAAATGACAGCCTGCTGCAAGTTTCGTGGATAAGAGGGGGCCGAGTCAACAACTTTGACTTTGTCGCTTTGAGGCATAGAAGAGAATGAGAGGAAGTGATTTTTTTCCCTTTTCTGGACGCGATGCTAATCAAAATGTCGTGATGGGTGCCAGAAAACGTCAACTCAGTTACTTAGTAACTGGCAGTGACGGCACGTGCATTACCCAGCTTTGTTCCTTTCGTTATGGACGATGCAGAGAAGAGGCCGCCTAAGCAACGGAGAGGTATGTCCTGGATGTTTGGCGATTGAGTTGGTTGGCTCTGATAAGACGGCAGACAACCCTACCCAGGAGGCCGCCACTGCAAAGCTTTGGGCGGTGTACGTGTCGGAGGCAGAGAAATATGACAAGAGTTTGGTCGAGAGCTGGAAGAGCGATATGGAAGCAATGTTAATCTTTGTCTGTGGTTGAATGCTGGCTAAACAGTTTGGTCACTCACAATGTTCACAGGCCGGTCTCTTCTCTGCCAGTTTAACCGCGTTTTTAATTGAAAGCTACAAGACATTGATCCCCGATTCGGGAAATACTTCCGCATTCTTACTTGCCCAGATATCCCAACAACTTGCTGCTTCAGCCAATGGAACCATATTCCCTATCACCTCGCCCGCGCCTTTCACCCCGCTGACAAGCTCGCTCATATGCAATGTTCTGTGGTTTATCAGCCTCGGTCTCAGCCTTACCTGTGCGCTCATCGCGACACTCCTTGAACAATGGGCCCGCGATTTCTTGCACCGGGCCGACATGCGATCTTCCCCCGTCCTCCGTGCACGGGTATTCTCGTTCCTTTATTACGGCCTCAAGCGCTTCGAGATGCACACAGTGGTGGACATAATACCGCTTCTCTTGCATGCTTCTCTGCTGTTCTTCTTTACTGGGCTTATCGCCTTTCTCATTCCTGTGAACACAATCATTACTGCTCTTGCTGGTGCTATGCTAGCTTTCGTGACCATCATATACTCAGTGCTCACCCTCCTTCCACTGATCTATCTTGACTGTCCCTACCGAACTCCCCTCTCTGGAGCATTCTGGCGTATTCGACAGACTCTGTTTCATCCAGAGTCCATGCAGACCATTGTTGAATCCATGTTCCACGCGGCCACAAGGGAATCCCCCGAGCGGTCAGACCGGGATGCCAAAGCCCTTGTTTGGACAGTCAAATCACTTACCGATGATGCGGAGCTCCAACAATTTGTTGAGGCCATTCCAAATGTGTTGTGGGGAGAAGACAGGAGGCGCTACATATACGATACCTACCTCCATCGCTTGATGGATGACCCCGAGGTTCAGTTACTTCATCGGATACAAAATTTACTCAACAGCTGCAAGAGTGGTGGTTTGACCCCTGAACACTCGAACCGGTGGCAAATTTCTTGCCATAGAGCACTATGGGCACTAGCAAGTCTATCCAGCACCAATGCATTTTCATATCCGGTGTTCCCATACCAACCAAATTATCGGGTGCTGGATCGAGATGTGGTTCCATATGCTGTCTCTGCAGAGGCCATGCAGCAGTGGGCAAACTACCGAGCATCCCAGGGATTAGTTGAACAGATGTTGGGGCATCTCAATAAATTCAGTGCAGATCTGCCTTCTGATCGCACTCCAAGTATCTCCCCTATTCGTTCTTGCCTGGAAAAGCTTCGACAGACACATTCTGTTGAACTAATTTCTGCAGGTGATTTATGGCAGGCCTTTGAAACTGGTGAATCTGTGGCTTGGGCTATAAGCAATATGATCAATGAGATCAACCACCTATCTTTCACCAAATCGTTCAACATATTAATGGATTATCTCACCAAGGTGCAAACATTGAATTTGGTCCCATATCAGTTCATGAGAACCCAGGATATCATTTCCCCTGCAAAAATGTTACCCCTTCCCACAAATGTCCTTATCACACTAGGGTTCAAGCTAGATCTCATTGGCAGCCACCACAGGGATGTTTTCTGCACCCATGAAACACAGCACTGGCTGGACAATGTTTTCAAGACAATGCTTTCGTATTGGAATCCACTAGATGACGTGGCCTCGTCTCCAGCCCTTCCGGGGGCGGTGATTGAATATCTAAATAACCGCAGATGCTTGGAGGCCACACAAAAAACAGTTTGGGAGCTGCCACCAGGAGGATGGAAATCCATACCAGAAACAATTTTGCAAGGGCCATCCTGGCCCTTGTCTTTCGAGGGTGATGCACTATCATTTTTCCAGTGTAATGTGCTGGATGTCTTGGCTCCATCATTAACGGCAGTGTGGATGCTATATCATTTGTATCCCAACCCACATTTGGTAGATCTATCTACCTTGGGGGCAATTATTGATGCAGTCTCGCAAACAAGATCCCCCTCGATCACCCCATCTGTTCTTGCAATGGCAAAGATAGGTTTTTTACATCAGGCTTTGCGGATAGCACTAGAATCACCGATTGACAATCGACATCTGACCTTTGAAGATCTTATTTCACCATGGAGACATCACATCCTACCTGCCCAGACATCTCCTGCCTGTAACATCCAGTCCATTGCTGGGGACCTAACAGAACATTCTGGGGAGTTTCAAATATACCAGATATATGCTGAAGCAAGATTACACACACTTGTCGAGTTCATGGAATCCTGTGTTTCCAGCTGTGAGCTACCATTCAAGGCAGTCGAAACAATCCAGCATATGGGGAATAATTCGGAGCCTGAACTAGGCATCCACCACTTCCATCAACGCCGATTTGCAACTGTATTCAGGAACTTGTTTGATGCTGGTCTTGAAAGCGATCGGGATTCAGTTCTGGCAGCAATTCTCAAACTCAGCTGGTTCCAAGCATATCACAAGAAAGGTGGCTATAGATTTTGTGCATGGTTGGAAGATGCCGAGGCCCGGGCAACTCTGAAGCAAGCCGTGACGGAGGATTCCGCACTAAGTGCACACCTGGAAGAAATAGTTACCCAGCTCGATGCGCGGCACCTGGAGAAGATGGACAAGTTGCATTGTCCGTCCGATTTTTGCCCCGAGCTGAACCAAGACTCAACATCAGGTATGTCGAAACCTTGAATGTTGGCCAAAAGAATTATGTTCTCACTGGCGGAGGGGTAGGTGATAATCTTATTTCGGGGCAGGATTCAGTGGTCCTGCCGGTGCATTCCTTCGCTTTTGTGTAGAAAGTAGGGACCTATGTATCGCACAAAAATTTCCTTGAGCGCGGCCAGCGCCGAGGGGTAAGTAAAGCCGGAGGCCAGTTCTTTTGTGTTTGAACCATGCCTGAGATTCAGAGGCCGATCGTGCATTGTACGAAGGCAGTAGTTTGAAACCAATAGAACTCGGCGGGGATGATCATGAGTGAAATGTCCAGTGACCCGGAGTCAAACTGACAAAAATAAAAAATAGATACAGTCGAACTTATTGTATGGACCGGAGGCGCGGCGGCCTACAGCGAGTAGAGCAGAGTGATCACTACAACGGACAGAACATTCCAGGGTGTCAAGGCACTGCACAACACTGTACTGCTGTGTGAGGAAGAGGCTGCAGGTGCCGCAAGTGTGTAGACTGGGACGACGCTTCCCGAAATTGTGGCTCCTGTTTCTGCTGGTCCAACAAACGAATACACGCATGTACCGCGCCCATCTGCACCGAACCCGCACGTCTCCTGCGCTTCCTCGCTTCCTGGAAAGAGCAGAACGCTTCCGCGCCAGCCAGACGCGTCGGCCACAAGCGTTTCTGCAGATAAGACACAAATTCAGACAATTAACGAAGAATGAAACATTGTGCGCTATGGTTTGGACGAACCGGTGAAGGTGGTCGGGACACTTATCAAGGTCAAGGTAGTGCTCGGCTCTATATCCACGAGGGAACTTTGGGCGATGACCTCGACATATGTGGTTCCCCCGTTGGCATTTGTCCCGCCCGCAGAGAAGGAGATGCTGTGCGGAGAAATAACCGTTTGGGATGGCAAGCTCTGGGTGATACCGCAGAGCGTCACGCTCTGCGCAGAGGCTTAGCGGAGGTGAGTTTTGTTCTATTACAAGTGGTAGGAAAGCGTACTGTGCAATAAATTCAAGCTGAGTAAGGCAGTAACAGTGCCGAGGGCAGGGAAAATCATGGCGAATGAGTCGAGCAAGACTATCCTGAGTACTTATATTCTCCGGAGGCCCGAGAAGTACGGTGCGAGTCAGTACGTACGAATGATGCAGAAATGACGAGGCGATCCCTTCACACACACCACGAGTTTGGTCTTCTCCCGCTTATCTATGTGTTTACTCTCCACACCTAGGTAGTGAACTGGATGATCATCAGCTTCCCTTGTACCTTTCAATTAAATCCCGGAATATGGAGCATGAATACATGCAACCACGGTGGCATCGCGGAGGCGTGCAAAAAATCAGATCTATTGGTTTCGGAGAAATCTAGCAAGTCGTCTAACGTCATGTCATGAGCCACAATCCTACTAACTCGTAGTAACTCGTGCGTCGACCATCACGAGCCGAATGTACTGTATGTCATGCGCACGGGGGATTTGCGCCATGGACGCCGAAATTGTCTTGCACAGCGGTCAGGGGCGGACGACCGTGTGTTGCTGAAGCGAGGATTGTGCCTCGCCGGGGTGAACACGACCTACAGGGACGATGAGGACAAACACAAGCAGACCGCGGGATTCAACTCACCTTTTTCAAAGCTCGCGCATTAGCGCGGCATATCTATTCCAAATAAACATACATTAGCCGCGGCCACTGGGGGAGATTTTGGTGGAGGCGGATAAGCCAGGCCCTGCATAATTCACTTAGCAAAGAAGGGGTGAGCGGAGGGGTATCATACGCGTGGCGTCGTTCAGACTCGCACTCCGCGGTAGGAGCGGTTGGGTGTGAGGTTCTCTCTGCTCCTCGGTGCTCGCACTCCGCCCGAGATGCAGCCGCTCGACACCTGAGAAACCGGTCGTGGTGTCATGCAGGTCGATTGCCGCTATGAGTCTCTACCGGGCGGACGAATATAATTATGAGGCGTCCGTGGATTAATGGGGGATGGAGACGTACAGCTTCGCCCATGTAGTCCTTACTTGCGGCGTTCGCCAGCTTCTTCTCAGAAGGACGGTAGCATATCCCTCGGGGCTATATGACGGGTAAGCGTCGAAAGCCAAGGTAACAGGAAAGGAAAACGCACGATACTAAACACCGTGTATCCGTGTCCGCGCCTGCGGATCGCGTCGTCGACAATGTCATGATCCTTTGTTGCCTTCAATTCTCTAGCGGCCTTTAAATCCGCCAAGCCCTTGTCCATCTGCTCGAGGCGGATGAGACATAGCCCTTGGTTAAAAAGCACCTCGGCGGGGAAAAGCTTAAACTTGAGCCCAATTTGTTCATAGTCGCTATGGACGAATGAGCTGTACTTCCCAAGAAATATGGCACAAACGCACATAGTCTGGTTATCGCGAAGATGACGCAGCGCTTCTCGAAAATCGCGGTACGCAAGGTCGTAGCGCCCCAGCAGGAAGTTAGACACACCGCATTGGAAGTAGCTGGGTCGCCGTTAACTATAAAGCGAAAGATCAAGTGCGTGATAGTGACGCACGCAACAGCCAAGTACGGATCGCGCAGCGTTGCCTCGATGAACCTCTCGACGGCCGCCTCGTGCTCGCCCAGAGCGGCATGGATGAGACCTAGATTCGAGAGGATGATGGATGACTTTGGGATACGCTGTGTAAACGAGGGGATGAGGCAAAGCCACGCCGGGACGTAATATCCATACTGAGAATAGCTCAAGAGCGGTTTCAAAGTCCTGCTTGTCGTAGGCCCTGAGTGCTGCAGCCCATGTTTTGAGCTTGGTCTTCAGTGAGAGGGGCATGGAACGGAGAAGTCGACTACCGCAGCAGTCAAGACATGGCAACCAATAAGGCCTGATCAACCCGCGTTGTCACGGACCGACTATACAGGTTCTCCGGAATCGCTGCCGTTAGTCGGCAAAAGCAGAGTTTGGATGGAGGCCGTGTGGACGCTGGCCTTCGCCGCATCTCTGTATCCATCCATCTTCGAGGTGGTGGTTAGAGAACGAGTGAGACAAAAGATTGTGATGGTTCGGATGCTGTTGCCAAACATTGGGGGGGCGATCCTAACTGATGACAGTAACTTAAGTCTCATTATGCACCAGCCAGAGTCGCTTCAGTGCTGACGCGCTGACGATGACTGTGTCCGCGCAGGACTGCTTCGACCAGCTTGCGGCAACCCCTATCTAAATCGGTAAATTTGGACTCCTTGGAGATGTGACCAGATATGTGACCAGGCGGCGTACAACCACGAGGAGGCAGAGATCGAGCCGCGGCACAAAATGTTCAGTCTTTTGCCTCATAGCTCGCCATAAATTATAGGTACCACAAATGTTACCTGGGGTAAAATAGGGCTGAGGTTCTTGTAAACATGCCACAAAACATAGACATCTGCCAAAAACTTTTGGGAGCGCAGGGGAAGGCAAGCCATCGTCGAAGCCGACCTGTCACGCGAGCCGAGCCGCGGCAACACTAATCCAATTCCCGCGGCGCATCGCATATATGGTTATTACACATTGAGTGGATGGGTTTCAGGTGAACCTATGGCTTCTCATTGTCAGCACCAGTGAATTCCAACCGAGACCATCTGTTTTGGGTTGCCTTTATTGCCAAAGGAAATTAATACCGTTTTGTTTGAAGTTGAAACATAAGGGTCATTCACAGTAGCCCTTTTTGACACCCTTTTTTGCGCCCTTTTTCATGTTTGGCAGAAAATGTAACTGAGTGAGCTATAAAATACAGAAAAATTCACCCCAGTCCTTTTGGAACATTTGAGGTGCTATGCGACCTTTGAGGAACTATAGAAGTACCCAGACTACATGAAAAGGAGAAAGGGAGCAAAAAAGGGCGCAAAAAGGGAACTGAAAACCGGAACGTTCACAGTAGCCTTTTTTCGGCCCTTTTTCGCTTCCTTTTTTTTTCTGATTTCATCCAATATCGCATGCTGGACCTAGATTTTTGGATTTGCACCCTTTTTGCATGTTGAAATTGAAAAGGGGAAAGAATCCGTAGAAAAACTGAGGGAATACAAAAAGGGAGCAAAAAGGCTACTGTGAACGACCCTATAAATGAAGCCAGTATCCATGTATGAGCCGAGTTGAATTCAGAAATTACTGTGATAAAAATTTGCTGTTCATGACCTGGAATGTAGCTGAGATCTCTTGTGGCGAAAAATGGCTCTCAAGATGCACAGTGGTCATACAGGGAATTATCATGGTAGGATATCGATGTACCAGGACCCGCTGCATGTAAAATGCTCGAGGAATTCTCCACGAACAGATATACAGGCGGCATCCACGCCCGAAAATTCCAGTGAACTGCGGCAAGGAGCAGTTAATGCCAGTAAAGGAACCACAAGCACGAATATATTCACCTCAGTACCGGGACCCTTCAAATGCGGTGAAGCAGTCGCGGCCCCGGTAGGTGAAGCAGCCACGAATAGCCGAACTACAACTGTGGATGGGTCTTGATCTTCGATTCCGGCGGGACAGATATAGATCGTACCAAAAGTAAATCGTGAAGAGCTTGAAGTGCATGAGAGGAGCCTGAGTCAAAGGAAAAACAAGTAGTATGGAATAGATTGGGCTTTATGTCCGAGTCTGAACCCGCTTTTATTGAGAGCCATAGACAAGGGAACGACTCGAACAGGAAATGATGTGGATAGCGACCTTGTATATTTAATGCCTGCCCAATCAGAGATACCTGTGCGGGATTATGCTTCCTTGGGTGTTATTCATCCTTCTGATCACCTCCCGCCCATCTCGCCCTTTCCCGCCATCACAGAAAAATCATGCAAATTCCGGGGTGCCAGATAGAATTATCCTCACTGATACGTATTTTTTCTTCTTCTTTCTTTCTTTCTTTTGAGGGCATACTATTATATACAAATTACATGATGATACATTGTACATGTCGCTCGTGTAAGCGTTTGGTCAGAACTGAACAAATTAATATCAGTGCCCGTTTGCCACAAAGTATAGTGCAGTGACGCACATCGCAAGCAAGCACACCGTTGTGGTTTCCTGTAAACCAAGACAAGACGTAGGTAGGGTCAGCGTACTGCCGCACCAGAACCCTGAGGACATGGAATCCAATCACCAATGCAGTTGTCTAGGAAAAAATCTTGTCAGCTGCCGTTTCAAATGAGAGCATCAGGAAAATGTTTTTGAGCTGGCGCGTCTGGCGCCAGGCCTGCCAAGAGCGCCAGCACGCCAGAATCGCTCCTGGCGACATAAAAAGATAGACGGCCCCAGAAGCGATCCTGGCGCCAGAATCACACCAGAATGTATATTTGGCACCAGCACGGCACCAGCACAGCACGTCTTTTCTGTTCTTATATCGCGCTCACGAACCGCAGGATGGAAGAGAAACAAAAATATATTCATGCAGAGCTACCAATATATACAGAGTACTGAGCTACTGCTTGTGTCCACGGCACATCTACTGTCCAGAACAAGGGACGAGCGCGAGGACTTCCCGCCAGGCGCTCGCACGGCACGCGTAAGCACAACGTCCGAGGGCAGCTTCTGTATCTTGAGAAGGAAGTCAGCGATGTACTTGGAATTTTCGGACTACGTATGACGTACCAAGCTCCAACTCATTTGCTCACATCCACCCTGAACTGCTCTATACTATTGCCTGTTGTTGTCTTCTGTGGCACAAAGATACAATATATCATTAGCATGCGTGCGCACGGACAGCGCATAGCCACATACCGAAGTGCAACTCTTGACCGAGTCAACAGAAACGGGGTCAGAGGATCTGTGAGTGCACCTGCTGGAGTCGTCAACTGGAGGGACCGAGAATATAAGGAGGAAAAAACATACCTTTTAAAAGGACAGAACACCTGCGGGATAGTCAGTAGAATGCGAAGAATGTATCTACGGAGATGCCAGCGGCTGAGAGTGCAAAACAAAGCCCAACTGAAATTGAGATGAGGGGAATGAGAGGTATATAGAGAAGAGGCCCGAGGGAGCTCCAGAGCCTTAAGGAAGCGAGCCGCGCAAGCCAAAGCGAGATAACTTGCGAATCCAGGAAGGCAGGGCACCAAGGGCCAGTGGGTCTTCAACAGATATATGACAGGTTTGACGAGGTTTGACGGCCTTGATAAGTACGTTGATATGAGGAGCTTGACGAGAGGACATAGAGGCGAGATGGGGGGAAAGAGCAAGAGACGTGGCGATGGTTGGCATCAAAATCACGCCATATCAACAACACGTGCATCGGAGTTTAAAAGACTTGGAAACATTTCGGCCTCACTCGATCTCTAAAGCTTTAAAATGGATTACTGCGCCTTTCTCGTCAATTCCGAACCATTGCAGGCCTAAATTAAGGTCTTGAATAAATTTGAGTGACGTAGCAACAAAAATCAAATCAATCAATTCTGGCGGACATTCTGGCGTGAGCTGGCGAGATTCCGCCAGCAACGCCAGATGCGCCAGCTGCACCAGCCCGCGCCAGCACCCGCCAGATGAAAAACATTTTCCTGATGAGTGTGGTGCTCACTGAGTTCGAGGTGTGTGTCTGAGGTACCACCGCGACCGTTCCCGCAGGTTGCATGCAAGACGGTGCCAGAGGAAAATCCTAGGGTGGTACATGTGACCCCATAGCCCCCATTCTGTTGACAGGCCATGACCCCAGCGCTACAGAAAGAATTCTCGTCAGTGGTCATCAAGCACTGAAAAACTTGAAGAAATGTCATACTCATTCGCGATGCACCCGTTGAGCAAGACGGTGCTGCTGACGAAGACACCCGCCTCGTTCGCGCAGAAGGCCTTCAAGGATGGATTGGTGCCGCTGAAGACCGTGAGGGTCCTACATGTCGCAGCAAAGCCGCCGTCGATGCGCGCAGAGATGGTGGTGTTTTGGGCGCCCAAGACAGCTGCCCCAAAAACGGAGGCGGACGAGAAAAGCAAGACGGTGGCGAGGGAGCGCATTATTTCTGCTGGCAAGTGCAGTGGAGAGCACCGAAGGTTCAGGGCGCTTTATATACTTTTGGCGTATTCCCCCAAGGTTCAGTCAGTGTATATAATAATATACTGATTCGAACCCCCGTGAGTTTTCTTCAGATGGAAGTGCAACCCGTGGCTACGTACCATGCGTATTCACTTCTCATTCTCTCACTGTCAGATCGATACCGTAGCAGTGTTTGCTTTTTTGCGGCCCATAACGAAAAAGATATGCACATCAGCTCGTGCAAGATGCCGGGGATGAGGAAAAAGGAGAGGGAGAAAACCCCTCGTCAAAAGCTTCAGATTCTGGAGGTGAAACCGGTGGCAGACTCTTATCCCCGCCCAAAGGCCACAGCACAAACAAGGGAATCGCACACTGAACAATTGGTTGCGGGGATTCGTTGGTCCTGCCAAGGGCGTCAGTTCAACTCAGTTGTCGATCCAACTCAGTTTACCGCCGCTAGGATGAGAGCGTTTGGCCTAGAACACCCCGAATCAAATTTATTTGTGTTGAAGATGACGCCAGTTTTAGAGAAAAAGATGGCCAACAGAGAAGATCAGCAGTACGTTGATTCCTTGGTTGATTTTCGGGCAAGACAATTTAGTAGGCTTCCCTTCGGCTCATGTCGAGACGGACTCTGTCGGAGGACCCATTCAGTATTTTTGTTGGAAGTTCTATGAATTGGGATATGGCCGCAAGCGGCAGGTGCCGAACCTTTTTTATTGGTAAGGTAGCATCGTAAATAGAGGCATGTTCACGGACTGTTAACAAGAGAGTGTAGGTAGTCTACGACATAACAGTAATGTATGTTGTTAGTTGATAGATGGGCACCCAACGAAACTGACACCCTGCTCTTTGGAATACCACGGGCATTCTGTCTTCCACTTAACCTTTGTTTCCGTGTGAACCTGCATCCCCTGCACTGAGTCGAAAGTGTACCACAGACTAGGTACAGTGCCTAGACTGATCAATCTCGTCCCGAATGACGATAAGTGGTGAGAGTAGTGTGAGCGTCTGTTGCTGCATCTATTGTTGATAGTCAGTTTTGGTGTAGAGCTCAGTTCATGACACTTACAACCCAGCACTTGAAGGGTTATGTCGGCAAGACTGGCGAGACAAGCATACTGGGCCAAGGATAGAATACTTCAGGCCAGGCCAATTTTGCAAGGAGGCCGAGCTCGATTGTGGGAGCGACGTCGAGTTGGAAGTCCCTCCAGAGCCTCTGCGCATCGTCTGAAACCATTCAGTATTGACACACCATGGGCGCTTCACTGCACTCACTTATGATACCGATGGAGATCTTGAAGATGAGTCATGCCTTGCAAATGCGAGACTCTGGCCGTTATCATATGCGCCACCTGGCTTCAGGTACTTGTTTCTGCGAGCCTGGAGCGATGACGACAATTGACCGTGCTTAGGGTTCCTGTTACCGTCGACAATGACCATTGGTATCGTGAATAGACAAGATCTTATACTGCGCGCCTCGAAGATATTTTGTAGCCAATACTTTTGAGCGCGGCCTCGTCGGTGTCCGGGTTGGAGGAATTTGCAACATCTTTTGCCGCTTCTTTCAACAGTCGAGCCCCGCGACACGCAGCTCTCTTGCAGGCACACAGCATGAATAGTGGAGAAGGATTTTTTTTTTTTCATTGTACTGGGTGTCGTGATGTGAAAACACAAAAAAGAAATCGAAAAAGGAAAGAGAAAGAGATATTTCAAGAGTAGTCAGTGGGACTGCGAGTCTTGCGGGGACTGCAGACAGATTGACACAAACAAGTTGCATTGGATTGTGGCAGAAAGGTATGGCAACAGGGACTGGACAGCTTCGGTTATGCGGCACGGCTGTTTGGCAGACGTGATTGGCGGTGGGATTTGACCCTTTGGGGTGCGAGGACCCCGGAGACGAGTCGTTTTACCTCAGTGAGGGTATCGTGAGGGTATCTTCAAGTTCTAGGCCGGAAATAATAGCATATGCAGGTTCTGAATCTGGGTATTTATCATAGATTCTAGTCTATTCTCAATTCTGCGCAGGAAGGTTACAGCAAAACGAATGGTACGAATACGGTAGGCCATTTCGGGAACGTGGTTGAATTTTATTGTTCGACTCGGGTGATGTTTCCTCGCGACAAAGTACGTGCACAATTTATTCAGGAATTCATAGAGATACACATTCAAAATTTTCTATAGGTGCCGGTTGTAACAGATGAAAATTTAGTCGCGTATAAATGGCAGCACACTTGTCAGTGGGATATTTCATTAATCAACGATACTGAGGTACACCCAGAGAAAGATCTATGCAGGATTCGCAATCCGGTGGACTTGCCAAACACAGATCCATCGACGGCGTCTGGAAAGGTGGTTAACTGCTGTGCTCGAAATTGTGAATTGCAATTGTCCGGACTTGATCTCATACGCATTTTGGTAGCTCCACGTTGTGCACAGATACACACACTACACTGTTCTCTCTCTTTAGAGAACATCCTCAATGTCTTGGGACCGAGGGGTGGACTCTTCAACTTACAGAGCTTGAGTTTTCGAGATCAAACACACTTTCTTACGGTTAAAGTCAATCAACAACGAAATATGACCATAAGACAGGAAAAGAGACACGGCTGTTCAGATGCTTGTCAGAGCCATGATCAAAGAGGACGGCCCCCCCAACGTGCCCATAAGTTAGGCTCGTGCCCACGAAAAGGCAGCAACTGCGGCGCCGTAGTACAGTTCTCGCCACAAGTGTTGCACCTCTCTCACTCACAGGCAGGCTGGCCAGTGATCAGGAGAAAAATCAAGCGCATTCAATAGTTCATAGGAATCATACACAGTTCAAAACAAGAGTCAGAATGAGACTCATTGCGACGGCATTCAGGAACTTGAGCAACCCGAAGGAGATCGATCTTACATCCATTAGTATGAATCCGCTTTCATGTTCGGATCCGCGAGTCCAAAATTCCCCGAGTGTGGACCAGGACTCAATGGCAAGGACTTCAAGAACCCAGTCCTGTGCTGGAATGGCACGGGTACGGGACGGGCCATCCGTTCTTGCCCGTTTCACGACTTCGATGGGTTGGCTCTTGTGCGCAAAAGCCTGGGCCAAATTCGTTCAAATTTTAGCCCATCCTCAGAATTGCACATGAATCTCACCTGCAAGACAATAAATGCATGAATAATTGGGTAGAAGGCTCGGGTCGGCATCTGCCGATCTTCGATCTGAATAAGTAGCCTCGCCTGTTCGTGAACCATTTCTTACGGGGATTAAGGTTTAAGGGGTCTCCGGTGAGTGTCTTTGTACATGCTCAAGTATCTCAGAATTGATTCACCTGAAAATCACATCCTACCTCGAAAACGGCTATAACGGACAGGACCCCCGAGACTCTCTGCCCACCCAAACGGGACGGGTCTGCCCGTTCTGTTGAAAAAGATGGCCATTTATTCGACAGTCGTCCCGTTTAATGGACGGGTTCGAGCTTTACTTTCAAGAATGGCTAGCTAACGCTCGCGTATTGGGTTATTCTGAGAGTCAAGATTCACGGAATGTTGAACCTACAGCCAAATCTACTCTCGGGAGAAAAAGAAACAGAAAAACCTGCCGTCATTGTATGCGCGAGAGCCCTGACTTGGCTGTTCCGAACACGGTGTCTTTGACTGCACCAGTAGATTGGGAGGGTTATAAGGATGTAAGAGAGTATCAAATGGTTTATCGAGAAATCTAAAAGCTTAATCCCGCACCTCTACATTGTATTCCTTTGAATCCAGCCAGGAAGCTCGACTGTTGAAATCACCACGCGTAGCGCCTCTGGTGCCGAGGAGCGCAATTCGCGAATGAGTGCAATAAAGGCTGACAAGAGATACAAGAGAACAGCGAAGTATATGGGACACAGAACGGAGAAGTATATCTCGCAACCGAAGGCAACGAAACTCTAGGTCAAGCCAAGAGGGGTTGGAGACGTAGCACAAAGCATGGAGATCCATGGGGTGAGCAAGGATTTGTGGCATTCACTGGGGAGGATGGCATTAGGAACGAACTGAGGCTAACATTGTTACACGAGGAGGTTGGCGCAAATATGGCGAACGGCACCAGTCGTGGCAAGAACAAAGCCGTGTCTCGATCAGCTGGTCTCGGTGATTTCGGGGATGCTTGAACGCAGCGCAATGCGAGGCAGACAGAGGATCCAGAAAATTTGGTGTTGGCCTTTGTGATGTTATTCGCTGGTGTACCTGAACTGACTCTGCAAGAACCGCACTGATGGGGAAATTTTCCTGGAACCACAAGGATTATGCAGATTTTTTGCGCAGTTTGAACCAGTTCAACCATGCTGGACAACAATGTGGAGAAGAAATAGCAGTGTTCTTGGTCAGAATCATTCATAACCTTCCAACACAGCCCTGTTTTTTTGAATCCACCTGGAATGGAATCTGTAGTCACCGTAGGGTTCTGGTGCGTACCCAATTTCAGAAACCAGGTTCGAAAGTAAAATGGATCCACCAACCATCCACGTTCCTGCGAGAAAATTATCAAACTCACTCGAGATAGCAATTGGAATTCAGAGCCGGGCTGAAAGCAAACATCAAGTTATTAAAGTCATTAACACGTGCACAGATACTTCACGAGATTTCAGAGCCTGCCAGTCTAAGGATATCACTGGAGCCATAGGAAATCATGAGAGAGCCTAGATCTGTCGAAGAAAACATTAAACCTCGTGTAATCTGAACCCCTATCTCATGTGATCAAGTCAAACACCTCAACTTGAGAACGGATTCGTAAGACGCAACGTTGGGATGAATTGGTGGAATATCCAGCAAACCAAAGGGGTATTATCTAAGGAGCCTAGAGTACTTTTACCAGATGGTGAACCATGGACGATCAATTGGGAAGATGCATATATACGGCGTCAACCCCAGAAGGTAGTCAGAAGGGAGAGCACATTTAAATCTTCTATGGTAAGGTGGTTAGCCAGAAGCACGACAATGACAAGAAGAAGCAGACCTGTTGAAGAACCAACAGCATATAGAATTTAGAAAAATCCAGGAGGGGTGGAGAAAGCGTCGAGAGAACATCCAGAAGACCCACTGTCGGGTCCAAGACACGATGATACGCCTCGAAAGAACACCGAGAGGAACAGAAATTGAGGTTCCCGGCGAAACCAAAATCTATTGAGCAGGAAAGTAATGATATTAGTATTACAGAGTACCTGATTTTACTTTTGGCGGTGTGTGCTTGCAATGCTGTTGAAGTCGGACGCATCCCGAAACAGTAGCACCCGCTGGTCGCCTAGACGCTATCTAGGCAAAGTTCTGACGATGAGAATTTTCATTCCTTTATGGCGATGAACTCGTGCACGTATTTTATCACGGGGAAGCTGAGTGGAGTCAAACGATAAAATTCAACCACTTTCCCGAACTGGCCTACCATATTCATACCACTCGTTTTAACCTTCCTACGCAGAATTGGGAGTGGACTAGAATTTATAATAAATATCCAGATTCAGAACCTGCATATGCCATTATTTCCGGCCTAAAACTTGAAGATACCTTCACGATACCCTCACTGAGGTAAACGAGTTGTGTCTGGGGTCCTCGCACCCCAAAGGGTCAAATCCCACCGCCAATCACGTCTGCCGAACAGCCGTGCCGCATAACCGAAGCTGTCCAGTCCCTGTTGCCATAGAAAGGAGCATAAAAGCTGCGATAATATGTACAAGATGACACCGAAAGTAAAATGAAACGGCTGCTCCGAAACAAGAATCAAGGTCGCGGCATGCTCGCAACACTTGAGCAACGACCCAGAGGCCACAGGATGTCGCCGGACAAGTCTGCCACGGCTTGAAAGCTGAGCAATTGATTTGCAGTGAAATCAATGACCAGTCGATGACCCCGCTAGTGGGTAAAAACACGCACCAAGTTGCACATGCATGCCTGAAGCGGCCGAGCCAAGTGGTCGAACTTGTTGTCATCCACGTGAGTCGATGTGCACGTCAAAACAGGCAACTTCCATGTGCGCACCTGTATTTGGTTAATTGTTGGCTTCGAGTTCCTAAGGGCGCGTTCAAGGGGGCTAAAGCTGTGGAACAGAGAGTGAGGAGAGGGAAAATATGGTGTGTTGAAGAATGAGCGAGAGGACCGAATGAAATGCTGTTTGGGCTCGCACCGGGACCCGGATACCACATTCTAATCCACAAATGGCCCATTGCTTCTCTGCCTAGTGGTCGAGTGAGAAACCAGAGGTAAAAGCGTGAAATCCCAGATGAGAATGGCCAGCTATGGCCAGTTTTGCGCATATAGGAGATGGAGTCCAATAAGGATAGTGAAACCGAGTACATTGAACTCAATTTTGCCCTGCCTACGAGATCCTAGGCAGATGATCACCCACTGATTGCTTTGCTCTTCGATACTGCGCTTTTCCCCCTTGAACCCGTGGCCAACAGCGCAAAAGACGAAGAGAGAAGGGTCTTGATTGCTCTAGGAATGCAAACCCAGAGTTTGGTAGGCCAGAGTAGTAGACAAGCTGCTCGAGGTCGACGTAGTGGTGGATGGCCGATAACAGTGGCGTGAGAAAATTATCTGCCATGCCGCGTTATCTGCCATTCATTCGCAGTGAAGTATACAGGGCAGATTTTAAAAAAATGAACCGGCAAAGCTTCTATATTTTCTTCCATGAGACTTGGGATCCATTTTCATGAGTTCAGAGGGTGAGGATGTGAAGTTATATCAAGCCGTGGCAGATAACCGTACAGCCACTGGCAGATACTCAGCTGATCGAATCATAAACCGATGAGTTTCACGAAACAGCAATCACAAACAGACTAGCACAGCGTTTCCATATTTGGGATGTACAAGTCCAACTTGCAGTTGCAGTGAAGGAGCAAACAGGAGCAATCAAATATGCACAGCACTACCATATATAGGATGAACAACTAAACATTCTTGTAAGAGCCAAACCTAAAGGTTCGGCAATCAGCCGACCCGTGTTTCCGTTTTTGCAATGTTTTTGATTCGAAGTCCGGGCCGATTCAAGGTCACCGATCACTGGGCGCATCTTGCTTCCCACCTCAACACCGCGTTGGGAGAACCCAGTTTGAAATTGCCCCTCTGCCGTCCAAATGCCCCAGACGTGCTCACCCAACTCCTCAGATCCAAGTCAACGCGCAAACAGCGCTTAAGTCGGGCCCATCATTCAAAGCAACAATGCAGCGAGCTCGCGACATTTCACTATGTACGCAAATTCAAGAGACGCAGAACGCCATGAACCGACCGCCTCACGCTCAGAAAGTAGGTGTGATGGGGAGCTTGGGTCAGGTCAGGTCGCCCTGACCTGACCCGACCCAGGGGCTGTGCTGGCACGAAACGACGCGGTGTAAATACGGTTGCGTCCCCGTAATGTGGCGCCAAAATTAAGATCGAAATACGGCCGTTTTTTACGGGTATTTTACGGGGTATGTCTAGCGCGTCCCTGGGCGCTTTTAGCGTTAATCGGTGCGTCCCCAATACTAAATCATTGAGTTTGGTCTCCAAAGAAAAATGTTAAGAGTTCCCAAGGACCTCAGGGAAAATAATTTATGCCGGTAACGGGCGGTTTTGGTACGGTTACTTCCAAGTCCACGGCCCATCTGGTCGAAAATTGGTTACGCTTACGGGCATATATTAGAGAGCTTGCGCAAAAGCCGCATGCGGCTTTTGGGTGCGCAAACTCACTGCATGCGGCTTTTATTTTTTTCGCTCTAGTGATCAGAGGGTGCTATTCGACACTCCTAGTGATGCTCTGGAGCAAAAAAAGTATTGTGCCGTGTGCGGCTTTTGCGCAAGCTCTCTATTTTGCGCTGTAACCGTAAAATGGACAGTTTGATGCCCTATAGGCTATTGCAGTGTAATACATTCACTTTACCAAGGCATAGGCATTCCAATGCTTTCTCTCTTTGGGTCTTTGGAGACTTTGGGAATTTAGGTGTCCGAAATCGAACCATTTTGGTTTTGGACGTGTCCATTTGTGCAGCACATTAGTGTTGTGCAGGCTTGGCTTGACCTGGAAACCATGGCTTGGGCTTCTTAGGCTTCTGAAATCCCAAGCCAAATTTCTTCACAAACAGATATACAAGCGGCATCCATGCACAAAAATTGTGGTGAACTGCGGCAAGGCGCAGTTAATGAAGGAACCATAAGCATGAATAAATTTCACCTCAGTGCCGGGAGCCTTCAGATTCGATGAAGCAGTCGCGGCCCCGGTAGGTGAAGCAGCCACAAATAGCGTAGGTACAGCAATGGACGGGTCCTGATCTTCGATTCCGCTGGGACAGACAGAACATACCGAAAGTGAAGGGAAATGCGATGAAGACCTTGAAGTGCATGAGAGGAGCCTGTGTCAAAGGAAAAAGGAGGAAACTCAAGTAGTATGCAATAGATTGGCATGTCCGAGTCTGAACGCGCTTTTATTGAGAGCCATAGACAAGCGAACAACCCAACCAGGAAATGCTGTAGATAGCGACCTTGTACATTACAAGAGCTGACCAAGAGCTGACCAAGGGCTGACCGAAGTTACAACATGCGAGGTACGAGCACTCTATTGTTGTAGCGTCTGTTTATAAGAGACTAGACCGAAGTGCTTTTTTTTCACTGCCTTGAGGATATTTTCAGAGAAGAGTTCAGGGCAACGCGCCGCCCTGCCGTGACAAACGCCGATGGGCATGCCAGAACGCAGATAAATCGGGGACAATGTTAGAAACTGAACCGTATGTTAATATGGCTAATACTCAGTACGTCGTCACAGTATTGGGGACAGTACCTGAACCATATGTTAATATAGCTAATACTATGTAAATTCACTACATTTTGATGGCGCCTCGGCCAACTTGGTCCGAGGTCGGCTGAGGTTGGCCGAGGTTGGCCGAGGGGCTCGACCGGGTTGGTCGAGGTTGGCCGAGGGGTTCGACCAACCCGGTCGAGCCCCTCGGCCAACCTCGGCCAACCTCAGCCGACCTCGGACCAAGTTGGCCGAGGCGCCATCAAAATGTAGTGATTATCAGTTATTGGACTATGTGTAGGGAATACCACAACCTTACCTCAGTACGTCGTAAGAGTACTGAGGAAAGCTTTTTTTTTTGAGGAACATTAGCTGTGGTGTGATAAGAGCATTGCTGCTCCCCTTCCATGTTGCGGCCCGCAGGCGGCATCACAACACTTCCGAGCCGACATAGTCGTCTACCCCCACACTCGTTAATTTGAGGCCATGGGCTTGGAACCCGGCCAGACAGTGAAAAAAAATCCTCGTGAGGTAATGCGCTATCGCACTGTGCCCCTTAGCGGCGCGCGTGTGGAGCTTCAACCTCGTCAACTCGGGCTTCCCAGTAGCTAGGCCACCGGTCCACCTTCATTGATATCACCCTACCGCATTTGGGATCTTTACTTTTCGTGCACTTTGCGGATGACTACGTGCCAGCCGTAGGATATCTCCCCAGTTTCATCGTCCCGGCTCTTCGCAGGCTCCAAATCCCGGAAAACTGCATCGCTGGCGACCCCGTCGCTACACTGGCGTCCTTCATTTCGAAATCGGGCTGCGAGCTCGAACGGCTGCACATCACCGGCGAGCGCTCGATATCCGAAAACGCGTACCGCACAGCGTTTCCCTCCATTTCCAAGGTTTCTTTCAATCCGCTGTTGACTGATTGGTACTGTGATGCCGCGGACGCCATTCGAAAGCGGGGGACTCAAAGCATGGCAGATTTCGAATCGTAGTCGGGTTTGGGTATGTAGTACGTCTGACCTCTACTGTGTTTCTCGCTAACATATCCGTGGCAGTGGATGACATGGCCAAATTTCTGCCCCGACGCTCGCTCTATCATGTCCGCTTTTTTTCTCTGTCTTTCTATTAATATTTGCGTGGATCCTTGTTCACAAAAGTGATGGAGCTCCTACGTTCGGGCGGTGTTCGTAATAATAGTTCGGACGGTATCCGCCCCTTCAAATAATACTGCGCCTATCACTCGTCGTTCCCAACTCAAAAGCTTAACAGATCTTTCTCCAATCTCAAACGGAAAAAAATAAAACATCGGTTAAAGTTGAAAGGTCAGAAATTGATTTTCCAGTATTTCGAGACGCCAGCCAGCGATTCCTTGTCCCTCCTAGGTTGGCTAGAGCTCAATAAAACCGATTTTCTCCGTGCCTCGCCGGCCTGTGTCGGAGTAATACAACTCACTGGCAGATCTATTAATACGGTCTCGCATACTCAAATTACCTACCTACTTGAATTTTTCGACTTTTTCAGGACTATTCTCACGAAATCAACGTAGAGGCTTCGATTGTTCGACAGCCGCGATGGCCGACATGACTGCACAGGCCTGGGCCGGGTGTATATCTAGACGCCGGCACTTCGCGATGATGTCACTGACCTATGACGCCCTTTCGACGGGCTACATAACCCCTTCTTTCCTCCTTGATTCCTTCAAGGCTTCAAGTTTCGCATCGAATAATCTTCGCACCCACTTGCCCCCTACACATCGCTTTGGCCTTTGACTCTTTCACATCACCAGTAATTCCTTCTGCAACCTCTGTTCGATTCGCGACTTATTGCCAATCAGCCGGCCATGACTTTGCCCAATATTAATGCCACCATACTCAGTAATGCCCAGTTCTCGTATCAAGACACTGTTACTCCCGGATCCAGCAAACTCGGTATGTCTTTGAATTAAACTGTGTTTTCTCTGGATCACATGATTGTATCAGACCAAAAACGGAATTGAATTGATCGCAGTGCCTCAGGTTTTTCCTTATGCCCACTTCTTACTTTCTATTCTTTAGATCCTCTCGGTCGGCCAAGGGTGACAGAATCGAGTCTAACAGCGGGGTTTCAAGCCCAAACGCATCCAGGCGGAGGCTCCCAGCCACCTGGCTATCAGTTTCTACATGCGCCTCCTACCTCCGTCAACGTCCACCCGGGACAATACATGTCCCTTCCGCCGCCGAACATCACCCATACTCCGCTGACCACCCTCCCATATGTCCCCGCTTTCAATACCCAAGAACTGCTGCAGTCAACACACGTCGCGACCTACCCTCACTATCCGCCCCCAATGGCTCCGTATACGTCCCCAGTGCCTCTTGGCATGCCGTTACCTCAGCATCCCTCGCCCATCTTCCCCCCGGTCTTCCACTACCCGTCCCCCCTCCCCCTACCATCTCCTGTGCTTTCCCTGCCGCCAGCGATGTACCCCCACCAACATCGGCACATCTACCCCACGGGCTTGTACCCCAGGCCCCAATATTTGCACCACTTGCCTGGTAACACGCCGCAGGCCGAGCCTGGCACATGGTGGTTCATCCCCTCGGTGCCCGTTCCGCACAATGAGCCGAGTCCCGCTGTGTATCCGTTCTATCCTCTGCCGATGACACAGCTACCCAGCACGGAGCCCGTGTCGCAGACGTGCGTGTGCCCACCAACCCCGTCAACGTCGTCCGCGCAGTCGCTCGTTGCGGTTCTACCGAGTTCCGACAACGAGATGGCCAAGTCCATCGTGCGCCGCCCGTACCACCCCAACCCGCCCGCGGACCGCTCCGAGTGGGTCATGTGGACAGGGAACGTCCCCAGCGACGCGGGGCATCGAGAACTCTGGCGCTTCTTTGCTCAGCCGCCCAACGATGGCGGCGTGGTGTCGATCTTCCTCATCTCGCGCTCAAAGTGCGCGTTCGTCAATTATGACACGGAGGCGCACCTACAGGCGGCCATCGCGCGCTTTCACGGCGTACCGCTGCGCGCAGATCCACGGTGCGCGCTCCTGGTGTGCCGTGTGCGCCCGCCAGAGGAACATCTGCGCACCGGTGTCGGGTGGCAGCGCGGAGTGGGCATGCACCGGCGGTGGGTGGAGGAAAAGGCGGCGCGGGACGGTTCGGCGTCCGCAGTTTCTGCGTCCCACGCGGAGACACCCTCAAGCGGCGCGCATTCGCTCGAGTCGAGCCTCTCGGCGCTAGCAATCAACGACCACCGCGAGGTCCCTGGGCGCCCGCCGCTGCGCCAACTTGAAACGGGATCGAACAGCTCCACCTCGCAATCGACCAACTCGAGCTTCCTCCGGCAACACTTCCCCCAGCGCTTCTTCGTCTTGAAATCCCTCACACAGGTATGTTTCTCCGTCCTCCGTCCTCCTTCCCCTTCCTTGTCCTGGGCACTGACCCTCCCGCTTTGCAGGATAAGCTCGACCTTAGCGTGCAGACAGATGCGTGGGCGACGCAGAAGCACAACGAGGCCATCCTGGACCGCGCGTTCCGCACCTCCGAGGACGTCTTCCTCGTCTTCAGCGCCAACAAGAGCGGCGCGTTCTATGGCTATGCACGGTGCGTCCCCTTGCCCTCGCTGCCCGCGCGATCGCGATACTGACGGAGTGTGGTGTGCATGCAGCATGACAGGGCCGATCGCTACGACGAGCCGGGAGGGACCCGAGCATTCGGGGCCGATGGGGTCGAGGGCGCCGCCGCCGCCACTTGGCTTCGTCGCGGAGGAGTCGGGGGAGAAGGGGAAGGGCAAGACCTCTGCGGACGCGGACTCGGAAGAAGGGCCGGGGCTGGGACAGGAATTCAAACTGCGGTGGCTCTGCACCGAGCGGCTGCCGTTTGGACTCACGCGGCACATTCGAAACCCGTGGAACCACGACCGCGAGATCAAGGTCTCGCGCGACGGGACGGAGCTCGAGCCGTCGGCGGGACAGGCACTGCTGGAAGAGTGGCGCCTGTATCAGCCGGCGAAGTAGCAGACGCTGGTGAGGGAGGCCGGCGCCGCCGCGCCGCGCACGTCGCTGGGTGGGCGAGGCGCATGCGGAGCAGGTGGGCAATTATGACATGGAAATTCGGGCTTTTTCAATACTTCAGAGACATGGGTAACACGCTAGTATACTAAAAAAAACTTGGTGCAACAATATTTGGGTGCAGCTGGGCGAAACGGACAGGCATTGGTGTCTCTTTCAAGCAGGCGTAAACAACCGCTTTTGGACCAATAAGGAAATTACTGCGTGTGCACTGGCAATTTTGGCCCTTGTTTGGCCCACCGCGTATTCTTCGCACTTATCATTTCGTCCCACCGAAATGTCCGTATACATTTCTTCGGGAATCATTGCGTCTTTTAGAAACGCGCACACGGTTCAGTTTCATACTTACACAGATACATCAAATATTTCACCACGGTACATCTCCGTCCTTGTCAAAAAATACCCCACTTCTCCCTTTCTCCTCGAGCGCCGCATTAACGATCACCTTGCAACCGTCCGCGGGATCCATCACTCCAGCGTAGCTGTTCAAATTTGTCGCGTTGTAACCTTAATTCAAGGAGTTGAATCAGGGCGCTCGACATATTTACCTATTGCAAAGCACTTACCAGGATCTATCGAAACCACGCGAATCCCGGACCGCTTCTCCTCTTCCTGGATGGCCCACTGCAGCGTCAGCGAGTTCAGTGCGGATTTGCTGGAGCTGTACGCCGGATAGACAGGCGGCGGCGGGCGTTGGGTGTGACGATGGAGGGACGCGAGCCCAGATGAGATGTTGAGGATCGCGCCGCCGTCTTTCAAAAGCGGTCGGATAACCTGTGTTATGGCGACGGTGCCGAAGACGTTGACCGCGTATGTCGATTCGAACGTGGACCCCACGAGCGCCGCACTGGATAATTATTCAACATCAGGGACTTTACAGTACCGCCGCGGCAGCAGAAATTCACTTGTTAACCAAGACGTCCAGACCGGGATAGTTGTGTTCTTGCAGATATTTGGCGATAAACGTGTGAGCGTTTTTCATGGACGCGTCGTCGGTGATGTCCAGCTGTACGGGCACGACAGTGGAGGAGGGATGGATGTCAGATACGAATTTCGAAAGCGCCTCTTCGGCGGCCGCCAATTTGCGGGAACCTATGAACAAAGTTGAGTTATTATGGACCGATTCCAGGGATGTCACTTTACCCATGAACACGAGTATGCCTGGCGTCGACGCAAGTTGGTGGACAGTGTGCATTCCGAGACCTGCCATTACTGGTGTAAGCGTGTTTGTGAACGAATTTAGTAAGCAAGACTCGCCTTGGTTGGACCCGGTGACAAGGACGCTGCGTACTATAGAAGACATGAGGGAGGAGAGAGCTTTAGGGAGGCTGCCCTATGACAAGCCTAGTTATAAGGAGTGCCTCGATCTCTGAGAACGACGCGCGGCTTCAAGCAAGTTGGACATCCGCATTAAGCTGAATGATTGGTAATCTGACAATATCTTATTACCTAAAGTACAAGGACAAAAAAAGTTCACAAGCCAAAAAAAGACCTGTTCACATTACCAAGCTGCTTGGTTGGTAATTTGACAAAATCTTATCACCTAAAGTTAATGGGAAAAACATCACGAGCCAATAAAAATTGAGAGACACCCGGGAATCATTTTAACCTGTGGAAATTTCGATTTGGATCGTAACTGAGGCTCAAAACCCAGCCGAATCACGGATGAATGTACAACTAGAATTACCTTCCCAGTGTTTAACCTCCCATGAATATCATCTGAACAATTTGCGTTTCTGAGCACAGACGTAAGAGAACGTAGCTGACTCGAACACCAAAGAAATTGAATGTATAAGTCACGCCTGGGGGCTGGGGGCAGAGAATGTGGCTCTGCTTGCTTAACTAGGAAGGACTTATATTGCAGGGACAGTGGCTACAGGTTCCATCTGAGCCATGAAAGTCGGGAACGGAGCCGTAGAGCACTATCAGAGGTATTCGCATCAATAAAATGCCAACTGTCGCTCAAAATACTCACAGCCTACTCTATGTTGGCTTTGTTTGGGTTACCTAAATTTGAGGGAAATCCAGAGCCTCCGTAGTCGCTGCAACTTGACACTAGAACGAACGGGATTGGGATGGAAGATAGTTGCGACTCGGAGCAGCAAGGACATATTATTAGTAGCGAGCACTGCACGGGCCATGTCGTTCGTTTCTTTTTGCATACAGTTGGGTCGATACCGCAGTATCATTTATTAGAGTCAAGTTTTCAAGACTTGAACAAGAATTGTTCTCCAAAGATCCGGAAGGAAGTGTGTCGGAGTGCGGATTTCGAATCAGATGGAGGACGTGGATTCCTGGCATTTAATATGCATCCATGTTCCACACGGGTTGTTGCCTGTCCAGTGCAAGTCCAATGATGACTCGGGCTACATAGGAGAAGGCAAAAAGCAAGAAGACGACATCAAATCCCCGTCACAAAACACGAGCAAATAATTCGCGCCGGAGAGAGCCGATTTGTTCCGACGATGGCGGTTTCTTCCGGTCCGACTTGGCCCTCATCGACGCGCTGCTACCTGTTGCATCGTGCATACTTGTCTATTCCGGCACGCCTCTGTTTGCAAGACGAAAATGACTACACGCTTGGGAGGGAAGTGTCGGTGATGAGAAGGGACCCGTACAGCAAGTCGTACACAGATTCGTAACCAGTCTATAACGGCAGTACTGTGTACAAGACCTAGTCTCTTATAAACGGACGCTACAACAATATTTGAGTTCTTACCTTGCTTTGTTGTAGTGCAGGCCCATTGCCGTAGACAGAGTTATTTTCAGAACAAAACTTTCCCGAGGTCAAACTTGATGCTTTTTTTCGGAGAAAGCTGGGAAAGTTTTGACTCTCCAAATTTCTGTCTCTTCAGATTTATCATTTATTTCCTTAGTTGGCCATAAATCGCAGATGAACCTAACACCGGAGTTTGAGGCAAATACGCTGCGGCCAATATCCGGCCAATACAGGAGATATTGGCCAGATATTGGCCGGATATTGGTTGGAATATTGGTCCGATAATATTTGAATGTAACAAGATGTATTGGCCCTACATTATTCGAATATTCTGACTTAGCATCGAGTCGCGCGCGCGCGCGCTGCAGCTGCGGGGCATAATCAAATTAATATTCAAATGCGCGACCACGTGGCCGCTTGATCCTGCATGTAAACTTGACGTAAACTAGAGCCGCGTCCTTCCTCTTGCCAGCAACGTCGGCCATCTGGTGCTCAAGAATGGGCAAGCAGGAGTCTCAGTACCACTGGTGCACCTGTAGTGCATGCCTCCTGGAAGCACCCCAAGGTGTTCAGCAAACCCGACGTACCCAGCGTGCGCATGAAGCAGCCGAGACGAAGCGTACAAAACTATTGCCTGAATCTAACCCTGGACTTGGATTCTCTTCGGTCCCGTCTGGATCATCCCAGAGCTCAGAAGACTCAGCCGTACCTCAGCTTGACGATCCAGATGGCGAGGAAGAATTATTTGACTTTGATGCTGCTTCCCATGACTCGAGCCCCGATTTTGACGAATTTCGATGGTCCATTAGTGATTCACACTCTCTAGACTCCACGGCATTTCATTTCTCGTCGGATTCGGAGGAGAGCTCGGATTCGGACTCTGTTTTTCTTCCCTTTGCAGCAGACAGAGAACAAGACTCGGACGATGAAGGTGATCCTGAGACAGAGGATGACTTTGGAGATGTCACTGAGGATCCCCTCTTCTCTTCGCGATCCTCACTCTTCGACTCCTTTCAACCCGGCAGCGACCCTGGCACTACAGGAGAAGCCGAAGAACCTTGGGCTTTTGATGACCATCCAGCTATTCGTAATGCTTACATTCGAGCATTCGTCGGTTCTGTATTCGATGGCATGACGAGGAACGCCACTCTAAATATGCTCAATGGCTCACGTATCATTCTCCAATCCGGTGCAGCTGCCGGTGTAGACTATCCTGGCCTCGAAAACTTCGCAACCACATTACCGACGGTCGAGAAACGCCTTGGTGTATCCACCAACACTCTCATCACTTATCTTTTCCTCTGCAATGTCTGCTGGAAACCCCATTTCCCCGAGGAATTAGCTGAACTTCAGCACAGTGACTGCGATCAATCAGACTGCACGGGTACTCTTTACACCGTGAAACGGCTGTCTGGCGGTGTTGAGAAACGAACACCAACTCTCACTCTGCCTTTTGTTCCCCCCGAAAAGGCGATCCAGCGCATGTGCCTTCAGCCTGGCAAGGTAGCCCAATGGCAGGAATGGCGTGAGCCTCGTGATACAGTGGGAGAACGAGAACCATCTCTCCTGACTGGATATGAAGCTTTTCCCGATCCCGATAAACCAATGACGGACATTACCGATGGCTGGGGCTGGAGAGCGATCCAAGCCGGATTGGAACGTCGTAGGAATGGCTTGTGGGATGTACGGGATGTCGATGTTCATGAATTGAAGCAGCAGTTCGTCGCGCTTCCCAACGGTCTCGTAGTCCAAATAAATATCGACTGGTTCGTTATTTCCATCCAATATTAATCACCCTTCAATCGCACCTGATTTAACAAACCACAGGTTTCAGGCTGTCAAGGGCGGCTGTCACTCCACCGGTGCTCTGTATGCTACCATTTGCAATAATCCCCGTCGTATTCGTCTCCTTTGGGAGGAAACAATGCTCCTAATGATGTTCCCCGGTCCCCACGAGCCCACGTCGGAGCAGTTTAATAATGTGATGGCCATCTGTGTCCAGCATTTCAAGAAACTGTACCAGGGTATATCCAGTACTACTTGCCATTTAAAACTAATGCTCATGTTTTCGCATCACAGGTGTTCTCTTCCATGTCCACGGACAGGTTGAACAAGAGCCCTTCCATGTTCAAATAGGGTCAGATGTTTCAGATCTTCCTGCGAGCCGTAAAACCAGTGGCTTATTAAGTTACACCTCAAAGTATTTCATGTGCGACCACTGTGATGCTCCTTTTTACTCACTGGTCCATCCTGATACATTCGCCTCAGCCAGTATGTCATGAACTCTTCCCTAGATCTTATCAAGTAACCTAATACGGTGCACGCACTAGAGCTGAATGCAAGAGATCCTTGGCGTTACGTCAAGTATGCTTTTCGCGCGCGCGAAGCGACTGATGAAGTTGCGGAAGAAATTACCCGTCGTCGCGGAGTTCGTTGGTCCGTGATGGACGAGCTCGTGAACTGGCTCCCCAGCGTTTCGAATCTAATAGATTTGATGGACTGCATCTTTTTGGGTGAGTGAGAATGCAACGGCATGTCTTTTCTTACATGTCTTCGCAGCATTGATCAAGCATCTATGTAAAAACATTCTTTACAAGAACGGCATGATCGACACGGAGGCAGCTAGAAAACTTGAAGAGTTCTTTTCTAACCTCATCTGGCCACCGTCAATTAGTCGTCTTCCACCTTCAGTTTGTTTGGCAATTTTTTTCTTGCAGCATCAGGTCTGATTATTCAATGCAAGGTTGCGCGCGGTGCGGGTTCTATAAAAGCTGACCAATGGCGCTCGCAAATCACAGTATTTTTTGTTGGCCTATTCATGGCCTGGCAAATCGACGGTGAAATCCCAGACATCGAGGCCCCACCATCTCCACCAAATACGAAAAATGCAGCGTCACAGGCAGCTCAAGAAAAGCTCGTACGAGCCCGAATGTTAGAACATCTGATGGCAACAAATCCTAATCCAACAGAGGCAGAAATAGACGCAATAAAATCCGTCAAAATGGACCGGTCTCTTCGTCGGCATTATGACACGGTCGTGCAGTTCACAGCGGCGGTCAGAATTCTAACCTCAAATTCTATCAGTCCGAATGAAGTTAAACGCGGATGTGGCACCCTCGAACGGTCAATTCAATCCTGGGCACGAATGCACTGCCACCTTGTCCCATATTTTCACTTTGCGGTCCATTTAAAACCTCAATTTCTTAAACATGGCCCGGGTCCGGGTTGGTGGACATTTCCGTACGAAAGGAACAATGGTCTTCTTGGTCGCTTCAACAACAATGGACACTCTGGGGGAGAAATGGAGGGGACGATGATGCGTGGTTGGTGGAAAGCAACGCTGATCCAAGATTTGGTGAGATATTTTATTCAATTTTTGCCTGCGTGTTTGTGCCGGAGCCCTTACATGCTGTAGATTACCCGACTTGAACAAATCCAAAATCCAGGGCCTGAGGATATCGATTCCCTAGCCATCCTCAAGGCGCATTTGAAAGGCGGGACCTCTGAGCGTCAAGGGACACTTCAAAATTATATCTCCAGAGTTCAAACGGAGATGAATCCAAGTATGTTGTTGATCTTGAACCACGTTGATCTTTGCACTCATTAATGCTAGATGCTATTGATTTCCCTCGCTTCCCAAAAATAATCAATCTCCGCCAATTGGGCCCCGGCTACTATCGGCTTGTCTTAACTCACCTACAGCATTTGTGGACACCTCAATTCAAGGTGTTACCGGATGTCTCTGCTGCCAAAAACGCCAATGAGATTAGCTTCTCCGGTGATGTTGAATCATTCTCTCATATATGGGTTAAAAAACGTCGGTTTGGAGCGGGGGAGGAGCACCGAGGACAGTCAGGAAAGTATGGCTACATCGATGGGCGAGTTCCAGTTCAGATCGACCACTTGTTTCGCGTTCAACACAAGATTTCCGCAAACAAGAAGATCGTGGCCTCGTTTGCTATTTTGCGGAGATTTCAACCATGCACTGCCATCGTAGACTTCCCATGGGACTTGTGGTGAGTATTTCAGAATTACGAAACACCCGCATTACTTATTGCTATCAGGGCTACCGATATTGGCGTGCGGGTGTGGAAGGCCGAACAACTTGGACCCCAAGAGGTCATTCCGTTAGATCGACTGACAGGACACTTTGTCCTCGCACCGGTTACTCTGTGTAAACAAGCGCTCTGGATTACAATTGCCTTTGACCATGTACGTTATTAATTCACTGTCCCGTTGACTTGCATTAAAAAGCTTCCAGAATGCGCCAGAGTCCGATGTATTAACAGAAGAATTAGAATAACTGGTATACATCCACTAAGTGTTAATTCTCAGACTGTTCATCTGCTGGCGACGGCGAGTCGTAATGGTAATCGATGCGGGAAGGGGTGTCTTGGTCTGAGTGTGCTGCTAGCCATTCTGCGTCGATTGTGCCACGCTTGATTTTTTCATCAGTTGGGCCCATCGAAGGCAACGGGGTATCTTTCTTCTGACCGCGAACACGGGGATAGGCTGCGGTCTTGCCCTTGTTGTTTTTCTCATATCTTCGGCGTCGTTCCATGACTAGGTCATCAATGAATGTGACACCACCCTCGAACTGCATTTCGGGTTAACGACAAATTGCGCAGAACTTGAGAAATTTACCTCTGCCGAACGATATTCAGGCGGCCGACTGATCCACGGCTTACGAGTGGCCTTGGCGGGTACTTCTGCCTGTTCTTCGGTCTCAGTATCGGGATCAATAACATCGGCGGCGTCCGATTCGTCTGTGGACTGATAACGAGGATGGAAAAAGAAACTCCATCCATCCATTTGGAATCTCAAGCTGGTGTGCTTCCTCCTCGGCAGTAATCCGACGTTCCTCGCATTTCTGGAGTCCTCGTTACCATTTTTGTTCAGCAACGTATCAACGACGTACCCTGACTTTCCGTGTCCTGCGGCGATTCTGCTGTGCCTCTTCCACCGCTGTCAAGATTGGGGAATCTTCGTCAGTGTCGGCATCGGATGAGTTCACGGTGGTTTTTGTCAGCTTCCGATGCTCAGCGGCAATGTTTTTGAAGACCACCTCGATGCGTTGCAGCAGATATTTGTCATTCTTGGTGTCGAGGATCAGACCTGGGACCACAGTCGGTACCTTCGTTCGCATAAATTTGATCATGGAATCGTGCCAGGAGGAGTTGTTTGCAAAGGTTGTCGTCCAATCTGGGCGGAGAAGTTTGCCGTTTGATTCTGTGTCCTTAACATAGCCGCCGCCGCTTTTACCGGACAAAATAGCAGCGGCGTCTCGCAGCTTGGCCTTCTGAGAGATACCCATAGCAATGTAGAGGCACTGTCGGGTCGCGGTCTTGGTTGCCATCAGCGCCAGTACGGCCTGAAATGAATTTACTCACGTTGAGGGCGTTATTCCTGCGAGCCTTCACCTTCTCATGTGGTTCATCGACGCAATCAGTAGTATCTAAGTTGTTGGTGAGAGCAACTAGCTCTTCGATCCTTTCGTTCTGCTCTAGCATACGCATTTCCATTGTTCCGAATTTTTGCAGGATTCCAGTTTGTTCGTTGTCGATGTCGGTGAATTCGAGTTCAATGCGCCCTTGGAATTTATGGAGTTCAGCCTCGGTTTTGGCGAGTTTCAGTTCGAGAGAAGCAATATGCGCTTCTTGTTGCATAATTCTATCCGTAAAAGCTTTGGGGATGGTCACGGGAATAGTTCGGATGAGGTCGGGCGGCAAAGCGAGTGAGGCAGTGGGAACTTGGGAGCGATTAGACAGGTTCGACGAGCTACTCAACGGGTTAGAGAGTAAGCGGGAATTTGGGGTTGTTGGTGGAATGGAGAACTGGTGGGGCTGGGGTTCGGAGGTCTGCTGACGAAGTGGATTTCCGGTATTCGGGGTCATGGTCACGGTAATATTCTTCGATGTTTTCGGTATGAGCCGGAAAGGCGCGAGCTTGCGAGGCTTGGATGGCACCGCATCAATATTATTTGTCAATAAACTCGGATCTATTGCATGAAGGTCGGAGGCAGGAGGATCAAGACGAGGAGGGGAAACGGATGGAGAAGCAGCAGCGGAAGGGGAGCTTTCGATGGGCATCTCGAATTTCTGGCGATCTAGATATTCCTGTTCATCGACGGTATGCTCAGGTGTATACCCATATTCGTAGTCTTCGGGGGCAACCTGCATGTAAACGCGCGACGCAGGAACGGCATTATCATAGTCAGGAGCGGCATTTCCCAGTGGGAGAGCGGACTTTGGTCCAAAAGGGTTCAAATAGACATGCGTAGCTTTATCTGCTGGGGGCGCAACTTTACGAGCCTTCTTTCTGACTGGAGGGGTCTCGTCTCGTGTGCTTGGGCCTGCGTCGGTTTTTGCAGCAGTGCGCCGTGTGACACGATTGTTACCCGACATCCGACGCGTTGAACACGCGAAATCGAAAGGGTTAGTGGGGAAAAAGAGCTGCGAAGAATTTCAGAGGCAGTGGACGTGTTCTTGGTGAATGAAGAAGGAAGGAGCAAGCCGATTGCAGGTGGTCGCGTTTGTGACTGTGATGTAACGCCGTCACCTTTTGGCTTCCGCCTTTGCGCTCGGATGACGCCTTCCTTATTCCACCTTAACCATCCATCCCCAGGCCCCATAACTTTGCATAGCTCATCTATTTCATTACCCCCGGCTCTGGCCCAAGTTATAGCTGAATAGAGTGAAGATGGAACGTGTTTGAAAGAACACGACACCAAGCGACATGGCATCTGGGTACGATTGATTTTCTGCTCTATATGACTTGTTCCAACACCAAAGGATGGGTAATATCGGCGTGGACTGGCGTGGGATGTATGGAATCGATGCAAACAGTGAGATGCCATCTCCAGCTTCCTCCATTTGAGCTTGACGATGTCTCATTACTCTATACCAGTACTCCTCTTCAAGATCGCCCCTCTCAATCCTACTCCGAGTTGCTCCTTCCACCATAATCAAGACTGGAGGCTTGCCAGTCGTCATGGAAGGTGTCGTCTACGAAGAGAGATGCTATGAGATGGTCTTACATTGTCAGTAACCGTTGCCTTTGCCTCTCCATTTAATTCTGCCGAACAGCAGCACCCCCTATCTCTCACGCGCTGCCGTCGAACCTGCCAGCGACCCTCATGCTCGTGAGTCGCATCAATAAGCATTCACTTATGCCGGTTGCTAAATGCGGGATTCATTCCGTATTTCTCAGTCCCAGCCGCGCATCGTCTGCCCAGCGGGATTTCCAGAGACGTGCTGAGTGCTGAGCCATGCCCGTAGTCCCTGGCGCGCATAGGAGCTCGGTGATTGTTGGATCGGAAAATGTGCATGCGCGGTGAGAATCGTACTCTCCCTTTATCTCTCTAATACTGAGGCCCTAACCATTCCATTTCCCCCTTGATGTTGTCGCAGATAACGCTTCGACGTTCAAACAATGTTCTCGTACCTCGAGCACTCCGTGAGCCAGCTCGAAGAAGACCGTAGCCTACCTGCTTGGCGTCGTTCTCCCACCTCTGCGTCCTGGCAAGCTGAAGGCTGAGGAAGGCCTAGGAGCGCGACAACGAGGAGCTGCGAACGCTGCGCGAATATTTTTCGCTGCCCTTACGAGGCACGTTCTTCATTTTTCCGCTTAACATTTACTGATTTAACTTTCAAGATATCTGGCCGAGTCAATGTTTGGTGCGCAACGATGGCAGCTAGGTATATTTCGTAGTACTAGGTCGTATATACTATAGTAGTTCGTGAATGGAACTGTTTTGAATAAAGCCGCTCGAAGTTGAGTACAAGGGGAAAAAAAGTTCAAAACAATATGTGGCCAATATTCGGGCCAATATTCGCCCAATATCTGGCCAATAGAGCCTGTTTGTGCCAGATATTGGGCGGGCTTTATCTGGCCACTATCTGGCCAATATTCGGCCAATACATGTCGTATTGGCCGGATATTGGCCGCAGCGTATTTGCCTCAAACTCCGGTGTAAATGGCGAAATTGAGTGGTTCGGCGTTTTCGGCGATTTTTGAACCAAACACGTCATCGATCTTCTGTGCCACAAAATAGTTAAACAACGCTCAACCCAGTCGCACCTCGCGAGAGGTACCAGCTTGCCTACGGCAATAGTGTTTGCACTGATATATGCCGTAGTAGACAGGCTGGTCGTGAGCCTAAGTCGTACAGTCAGAGTCAGTCGAATTGTTACCTAAGTATGGGACCGGCTGGCAGATGCTCTGGCAGGCCGCATCGGGCCGCTCAGAGTCAGTCGCGGATAACCGTTGTGCTGCTTGGAGTTCCTTGTTTTACTTATGCCTGTGTAAAATTACAGTTGCAAACAGCCTCAATTATCCATTCCTCCCTTTCTCTCCTCCTTCCGTCTGAGCTCCAAATTACGCAACAGTACGGTGTTGGGATCCAGGACACAACCAAATAAATTCCAACAAGACAAGAAAAAATCAGAGGCAACATATGAGTCCGAATTACAAGGCATGTAAGGCAAATTGGATGTTAAATATCAGCGACAGTTGAAGTGGTTGTGACCTTGATAGTGCCTACTCCGCCGTCATGGTTTCCAAAATCTGGGAACTAGCGCATGTTAATAAATAAATGGAAAATTAGCCGAAACTTTCACCTTGGTGACTTCGAATGAGGAATCCGTTTGCGTAATGGTACCACTCTTGGTGCTCGATACACCACTCATCCCAATGTGCATGTGATTGGCCTCCGGAGGAGTGCGGGCATTGAGCATTGCAACTTTAATGAAGGTTAGAAGACCAGAAAATAAATAGAGCGCAGTTAAATTCACAGAATGTGTTGACGTAGAGCTTCGTGGTATTGATGTGGACAGCGACCCTGATAATAATGAGCCCCGCCAACAAGCAAAGGGAAAATGGAACCAGTAAAGTTGGTGAGTGGAAGTGAAGAATACAATCAACATTAGGATTTGCGCAAATGTGACGAGCAACCCGCGATTAATTACGAGATGCATCAGAGACCGTAGGAGCGAGGAGGTTCTACAATCATAGGTTGTTATCACATATCCTCGTTTTAGGCTATAGCGAGACTAACCGACGTATTCCGGTATCAGCTGACTTCAAAAACATGCACATGGCGATGGTGGCCACAACATCCGCTGCAGCACCAAATGCTTTATTGATTCCAGCGAGAATCTATAGCGAGGAAGTGAAGAAAACTTCCGGTGTTGGGGATGAAATACTTGCAACAAAGGCAGGATTTCTGTTCATAAAAATGGACTGAGGGTATTTGAACATGATAACCACACATCCTGTGTGTTGGTAAAGCACTATTCTGTTACCTGTTTTTCAAGGTGACAATTTAAGCCTACCGATGCCGCCGGCTGTCCAAATACCACATGTGAGGGGGCTTCAGCTGAGGCGGGGTTTCATGAACTTACCAAGTGAAATAGTCCCCAATATAACCTCGTAATGTGTCACTTGGGGTCGGAGAATGTCAAAATGGTGATCTCACAATCAGAGCGTTCATAATCGGTGCCGCCTTGGCTCTGCTTTTCACTACATTTAAAGGATGAGTCCTGACGAAATTCAGAAGTTCTGGGATCAACTTACCGACTTGTAACTGATAGACAAAGTACATCTGGGAACTAGGGGTGGAATTAGGATAGAAGACATAGGCCACAGGGTAGACTCACATGAATGTGATGACCGCCGATATGAGGCACTCCGCACTGAGCTCGCTGGGGAAAATCAGTTTGCGTCGTGGTTAGGATGGTATTCATACCCTGTCACAGCACCGAGGGGTGCCAGCGAGCCAAAATGCGGCAGCTTTTGAGAGGATTCAAGGATGCTTTAGGTGCTGACTCGGTTGCGTTCAGTGCTAATGGACTCACGATATAATAATACAGTGATTGGCATATCAAGCTCATTGAAAGGAAATCCAAGACGCTAAGGAATAATCAGCGGTCTCGGAGTTGTGGACTATGAGCCGGGTACACACAGCATTAATACAGCCTAGGATGGTAGAGGTAAGACAATAAGATCGCTAGGGATATAATAGACAGACCATGGCACGAATTAAATGCCTGTCGCTATATCGAGTGAAGTAAATGTAGCCTTGCAAGGTGCTGACACCACAGAGGCTGTTTCATATTTCAGATTGGAACGGCACAGTGAGCAAGACGACATACATCAATGTAGCACAGAAACCTGTCAAGAATGGAGGTCAAATGGTGTCAACGGTGAAAGCCTAACCAACCCCAGAAGATTGGACCAAATATTTCAACGTAGATTGCGCCTACACCCCCGACTGAGGGAACTTCAGGGGATGACATATGATCTGGAATGTGGAAGAATGGGTGAAAACCCGACACCCCACGGGTTTATATAAGTATAGGGTGATCATTCATGGAAGTGAATACTATAATACTTCAATAGATTCAGCGGCTGTGACCTGTGACCGCACTAGATCCAACTTTGTGATGTTTAAACCAGTGATACAACGTGGTTTATCCATGAGGACTATTTGTATAAAATTTCCGCCTCCTAGCATGGTGTAAGTCACAATTGGAAACCTCAACCAATTGGTGAAGCCATTGGCGATGAAAAGGATTTGCAGAGGGCGTGTGAGATATAAAATAGATTCAATTCAGTCTTGCTGTGGCCTATTATTTGACTCCGTATGTTCCTACACCAACCGCCGGGAAACAACCTGTTGCTTCGGAAGCAGAAGTGGCAGGTGTTCTTCCCATCTCTGGCGCTACACACACATGCCCATTACCAACAGGAGGATCAAGATTACATACTGGCCGCCTCACAATCTGTCTCTTTCTCTCTCGCTCTGCTTGTCCTAGGGAATCTCTGCGGGATGGTGTGTTAGTAAGTTGGTAATATTTGGGCAGCAGCGTTTCGAGATAATGTTCAGCCTCATCATGGCAACACGGATTTAAGGTCCTCATCGAGAAAATCTTGTTTCATACAGAGTCCCACCAAATAATCTCGGCTGATCCTTCTGTTTCACAGCCATGAGAAAACCACCGGTTGATATTTTGCTTGATATATGACTCTATCGATATCTAGCTCTTAATTTACTTCAACGAGAGTTCCTGGAATGTGGCGCGTCGGATTTTACAGGTGTTCCATCCACAGGGCGTCGCAGTTGTATTCAGTTGAATGGTGATGGCACCATGTGACGATTCTGAACACTTTCTTTTCTTGATCGCTGTATATGCCACAATAGCATTTCAGTTTCAACTATTTCCGTGACTATAGGTGTACCTGACGGTGAGGCTGACGGCTAATGTGGTAGTAGCTTTTTCATAAACACGAGCACACCACAGCGCCGCGCATACGGTCATTTCTGAGGCTCAATGGAAAGCTGGCTTAGATGCCCACTGAGCGGAGTTTGAAGGCTGTCCAAGACAATGATATATCAGAGGGAAGGCTGTACGAGTGTGCGGAAGTAGTGGTCATCGTCGTTGGAGGCCTGTTATTTCAGTACCGGACAAAGATCTTGAGAAGCCCCCGTCTATCACCTGAGGCCGTCAGCCGACTCGCAGAATGGTTCGAATGAGCGTGCACCGTCACAGGTCGCTCATCTCAGTCTCAACGGTAATTATATCTGCCCTGAGCGTTTGCAGAACTCACAGGAAAATGTCAAGACTAAGCGATGACAACAGACCGCCATTCTCTTGTTATAAACCAACTAGTCGCTACCGTGAGCGCGCGCCTGCTGTGCCCCTTTGATTGTTTCCCGAATGGCCCGCCAAGGAAATGGATATTCCTCCTCCGTTCCTGTCGAGAGGATAAGTCTGATCCTGGCCCAGCATCATTTCAGGAATCCCTTAGCGCCTGGGTTAAGGCAACGCCGCCGCCCCATGATCATATCATCGCGCGAACCCCGCGACATCTCGCTGCTGTAGATGGAAGGAAGGACAGGACCAACCTGATCGTCGCATATCCCAAGAATACATCTCCGCGGAATTGAACACAATTACATTCGTAAACATTCTACTTGACAAACCCATTCGGAATGTGAGTGTGAAGCAATTGCGGTCTGGACTCTGAAGGCGTCAACCTCTCCATGCGGATGAGGGTACTGATTGGAGGCAGACTCACTACGAAGGAGCGAGCGTTACGACGGCCGATCAGGATACTGTCATGTCCATTGAATTATGTATCAGTTCCTCCGCGGATTTACAAGGTAAGAGCTGCTGTCTATGGGATCGGATTCAGGTAAATGTGTTCCCAGCACTTCTCTGTACTTATATCTCTATAGGAGCAGTATTACCGCAACAACGGGAGAACCTCGATCGGAATTAATGCTTCTCTACAGCTGCAGGTGCAACTCGAACTGCCATCCCCAATACAAATCTCACATTTATGCGCCAATTGAAATTGGAGCCTGGACTTCAACAAAATGGAATTCTGCTTGTGCCTGCCCGCTTATGCGCCGGATCCGGATTCCCTGACGGTGTTCCCTGCGCTATATAAGCTTCAATATTCTGCAGGGGAGGTTATCCCCCAGATGTCTACTTTCCCTAAGAACGAATACACCCTCCGCCTGGGCAGCACTGCCCCGGATTTTGAGGCTGAGACAACTGTTGGCCCGATCAAATTCCATGAATGGCTCGGTGACTCTTGGGTAGGAAATTCAACGAATTGTCCATCTCCTCTAATCTACCATCCAGGGTGTACTTTTCTCTCATCCCGGCGGTTCGTCCGTAGTGGCTTTGCTAGTATTGTTGCTCAATTTTTTCCTCTTTAACAGACTTCACCCCCGTCTGCACAACCGAGCTCGGGGAAGTCGCACGCCGTTCGGGGGATTTTGCCAAGCGTAACGTGAAAGTAATCGGCATTTCAGCCAACAATCTCGATGACCACAAGAAATGGATTGAGGACATCAACACTTATGGAGGCAAAGTTGGGCCAACCGATGTTCAGTTCCCCATCGTATGTGTTTCATTCCAGACATCGATACTGGATACCACACTGACCACTTCTGCAGATTGCGGACGCTGACCGCAGGGTTTCGTACATCTACGATATGCTCGACTACCAGGACGCAACCAATAAGGACCTCAAGGGTCTTCCTTTTACAGTGCGTCATCTTCATTGATTTCCTTTTTCTTCAGCCTTAGCCAATTCTAGATCCGAACTGTTTTCCTCATTGACCCCAAGAAGACAATCCGTCTGACATTATCGTACCCTGCAGTGGCCGGGCGCAATTTTGTGAGCTCGCTTTTAAAGATATCATCTGTACCAGCTCTTGATTGACATCACTCAGGACGAGATTCTGCGAGCCATCGATGCAATTCAGCTGGGTGACAAACATCGAATTGCGACCCCAGTGAATTGGAAGCAGGGCGAGGATGTAATTATCCATGCCAGCGTCAATAACGAGGAAGCCAAAACACTCTTCCCAGAGCACAAAGCTCATCTGGTGGGTCTCCTCTCATGCGCAGCAGATCAAACTGTTGAAGACCAATGTCGTTATTTTTTCCAGCCATACTTACGCACGACGCCGATTTGACTATGTTGATATATGTGCCAGAAAAGAGTTGGACCAAGAGAAACTATGTATTATGTTCGAGTGATTTGACCACTTCTTGCTGCTCTATGCCGGGTTAGCCTGGACACTTTAAGTTCAACTAGACTCAGAGACTCCTACCTCCGCGACACGGGCTCGATTCCCATGATACACAGAAGCATAGGGGCTATTGTCTCGTCGTTTGCAGACTTGCAAAACAGTAGAGTTATCTGCGAGGGGCCGTGCGCGCGTCCGCGTCCACGTCCTCGCGAGAGAAGTAATGGGTGGCGGTCACTTGAAACGCTGTGGAGACTCTAGAGGCGAGAGTCTGCCCGAGGAGGGAGGACGGTAGTATATGTGCAGAGTATGTAGAGAGCCCGGGAAACAGTGGGCTCAGGCGCGCGCTGCGAGGGACAAGTAAGGAGTGCAGGAGCAAAGCGAATGTGCCGGTATAAGGCATCAACGCCGGCGAATGTTTTGAACCGCCTACCGTATCTCTTGGCGTTCTGAATCATATTCAGCTTGTCTTGGGCCCACCTCCACTGCATCACGTATCGTCGTCCGCCGTCTGCCTAGCGCATACAGCATCGCGAATTCAGGGACGCACGCGGCTGAATTTTACTGTAATTGAACTCTCGAAGGTTGTGGCCGTGGTGCATACCGTGCTGGGTCTCTCCGCCTTGCCTTGAATGGCCGCAAAAAAAGTGGTGTCGCCGCTAATACCATGCCTAGTGCACGGTACATTCAACAACGTGCATCCGGGCGAAATCGCCTGCCTTGGTGGTAATGCGAGATGGGTGTCTGCCGTTTTCAGAAGAACCACACGGCTGAAACGCGTGGGCGCATAGGATACAAGTATTTGCAGCCAACAGGTTAGAAACGCACGCGTCTGGTCGTTCGTCACGGTGAAGACCCATCTTTGGTTTCGTAGCGGCAAGTCCAACCCATTCGCCAGAGGGTCGCAGGGAATTTCGAGCTTGATTGAGTCACACTGTGGCTTCCTGGACTGCAGGAAGTCGCGGGAGTGTTATTAACGAGGACACCATGAGAAGAACGTCGCCACGCACATTCTTAACAATCGAAAGGACACGACGGTGCCATTGGACGCGGGGATGATTTGCGGCGTGAACTGGTATAATACGCCCCCAGCGCTAGTGCTGACCACCGAAACATCCGGTCACGACGATCTGCCACTCAGTGGCGGGCGATGAGCAATGCGCAAAAGCCTACCGGGGGCAGACACTCATCTTCGACGGAAAGTCGCAACAAAGCAGCTATGAAGATGTCGGTCAGGGGTATCATCGTGAGTTTTCTTTCCCGTTGTTCCAGTAGGCCTTGTGAAGCTCCCGCCAAGGATTGTCCGCAAAAAATACCAGACTTCGGCCTAAAAATCCTATCTTTTTGCGACATTTGGACCTCAAAAATCCTATATCGGACAAGGGTGGTCACGTACTCCGCCCCCAAAAAGCACATTTTCGGACCTTTTTTCGCAGAATTTTGCTCTCCACTGCCGTTTGTTGGCTGCTGGCGTAGTTCCTACACCAGAACTAGTCAGATCAGGATTGGTCACCGTGAGCGGGGCAAATCGGACTCAAATACCCCTAAAATCATCCATTTGGGGCCTGAAAAATCCTATCTGCGGACAAAAGGCTTCGCAATTTTTGGCCCCAAAAATCCTATTCTCGGACAAGGAAATACGAAATTTTCGCCCTAAAAAATCCTATTTTCCGGACAATCCTTGGCTGGAGCTTCACGGGGCCTGTTCCAGTCATGGCGCCGGGCAAAATGTACACGTCAAGAAACGTTATTTCACTGCAGGTACTATGCAGGTAGGGAGTCGTCCCGGAGTTCTTCGCCATTCGGTGCAAGCGACTCAGAAATCATCGAGAACGGCCCAGGGCCGCAGTCTTACTCCGCTAGTGACGACACGTCAGGGCCGAGTTGAGGAGCGGCGGGCCGAGCGAAGTGGTGGCGATGCATTCATCATTGATGGGCCCCTATCTGCACTCCAGTTCGAATTCCATACCACTGACCAGCCAGTCGTTCTGCATGACGCATAATTATGTAGGCCTACTGACGAGTACGCGTCAACAATCTTGTTTCGTAGTTGAACTTTGAAGGTTGTTAAGGAGAGTTTGAAAAGGAATATTGATTTATATACATGGGAGTCGGATTCAGAGCTAGAGGCAGAAGATGGATGACATGAATTGGTTAATTAATTAGTCATCCACACATCCAGTCTTTGAAATGTTGGCACAAGAGTCTAAGGGACTTATTTTTCCACAGAAAATTGCTGCCAAGTCGCTACAAGTAAGGACGTAACCTGACCTGAAATACATGCAGTATAAATAGTTACAGCGTTGTTATACCTGAAATTCCTCTACCCCGACGTTTATGTGTACAACCTCCGACGGCCGGGAGAGTCCGCCGCTAGGATGAATAGCAGGCGGTTGCGGAAGAACATCGTGATCTTGCTGGAACCTCTTCGTGTGTATCTGAGAAAACGACTGGTCCACGGTCACGGGACTCCGCGGGACGACGAATCTCACGGCGCCGGAACTATTGCTCAGGGGGATGGACCCGCCTGCGGACCGCACGTTGTGCAGCCTTGCATTGCGATACACCCGGCAGGCCATGATACTGGTCAGAGCAACGTTCGGGATCGAGAACGTGCCGCGGTAGATAGGGCTCACGTGGGAGGCGAAGACCATCGACACAGTGAGGATGTTGGAGAGGACAGCGATCCTATGAAAAGAAAAGACCAATGTGAATATTTCTGCCGGATATAATTGAATAGGTCAACCTAGATCGGACGCACATGTAATATTTTTGTCCATCCCGAAAGAGCGCGTTGGAGAAGGTGTGCATATTGGTACCGCGGAAGAGGCCGCGGAACAGAAATTGTATCCTCTTCCCGGGCGTACGCTCGTTGTGGAGGTTCGCAAGCAGACGGTACGATATGGCAAGGAAAATGCTCGTATCATACACGGCCATCGTGGTCCGATGGACTCCGAGGTACGAGGGAACATCGGTGACAATGCACAACTTGCCAACATTTGTTCCGCGCGTCCCTATCGGAATCGTGATCGCAGTTCCGACCACGGCGATCCAGAAAAACCCGAAAAACCAGTTTACAAGACGCTGGCCGCCGAATACGGCACGCACCCGAAGGAAGAAAAGGAGAGCCGTGGCACCAGACAAGATGGGGTAAAAAGCGTCGAATGTGATCAGGGCGACTACACAATTGCCCAGGGGATATGCTAGATTTAAGGGTCATTCAGAGTTTACAGCAAAAAGAGGTATATAATTCGGGCGTACTAGCAAAGAACGTGACCCCTAGAACGTAGGCAAAAGATGTGATTCTGCTCAGCGAAAATTTTGTCAGAGAACCCAATCCTCGGCCACATCACTGGGTTTACCTACCTGGACACCAGGTACGCCGCGGTAGGGATCCCGAATTTGTGCTTGAATAATAGGGAAATGTCGTCGTGGAGATTGTCCAAGATATCCCAGATAAACACCTGAGGTACGTTAGGAGAGAAATGAGCAACGTCACCACGTACTGCCACGGTGCCTGAAAACACCAAGCTCGCGACTTGAAGTTGCCTCGCAAGATCGGGCCCAAGAAGGAGGGTGGGGTCGGAATCCGCCCCAGGGGGAAGCACTGTGGGCTGTGCCATTGTGGAAGAAAAGGCGAGGATTGGGCGCACTAAAACGACCAGTTTTAATTACATCGAGGATGTTTTGACATACTTCGTATGTTACGCAGATGTCTCGAATCAATTGCATCTGTCTTTCCGAATTTCTCCTATTACTAATTTTCCCACTCATTCGTTCCGAGTCCGTTGCGAGTCCGTATGGTTTTAATTTGACCTCCCCGATCAGCCGTTCAACACCCGCTCAAAAGACAGAATCAACTTGTCTCTCGTCATCTTCCTTCGTACACCCATCACTGAGTCTTCTCCCCGTTCTGAAGAGTTTTAGTTCCTTTCTCGTTTCCTACTGGACCGTCCTGGATCAGTACTTTCCGGTTCTTCAGACGTACAGCATCCAATTTCAACGCAACGGCGGTCAAGTCGGTTTGGGTATTTAGCTAATTCCATTCAGAGCTTGCCGTTGTTAGCTGTCATTCTGCTTATCTTGATGCGCATTACCACAGTGCCCATCGCCCAGCCAACGACTACAGACCAATTCCATGGAATCGATCAACTCGTTAGCTCAATCGCCGAATAAAACCATTAGTACTCCGAATCTTCCTCACTCTTCTTATGCCACTTGCGGTCTAAGCGCGAAGTTTGTCATTTTTTTATTTCATAATTCTACTGTGTTTTGTTCGAACTCGACGTGAGACCTTGGCTTGCTCCGAGGCGCCCAGATTGAGGAGGAGGAGGATATATTATACTGACGCGGTCCCACAATTGGAACTGCCAGTTTACTACGTATGACATCGTAACTTATGCAGGCTCAAAGTCACGTATGAGTACATAGAACACGCGTGAAATGCCATCGTGAGTCTCTCTGTGGTTGCTAGCTGACCTAAACATCATGGTGGAGCATTGGCTTCGCAAGCCCGGCCCTTCATTACCCCTTGACAGTCTGATTGTGGCGTCGCTCAACGCCACAAAGACGCGAAAGAATGCCCAAACCCCTGAAGCCCCAAGAATGGGCAAGAGAAGCAGAGTGCGACTGTCGCACCTTTCTTCCTCCAGGCTCGGATAATCGAAGTCGAACAATCTCATGTTGAAGTTCGAATTGTAAGGTTTTAGCGGTAATTGAGCTTATATAGAGTGATAACTGCTTGAATAAATTGATTTTCCATTCTTCAAAACCTTATTCAATGAAGGACGGTCATCAAAAAACATGGACTGCCGAAGCACAGGTATCTTCCATACCTGGTGCGGACGGGACTCAGCCTCCGAGTCCGGATTACGCTCTGATCGCGGGCCGTATCTGAGGCATGCGACGAATCCCCGCAATAAATCCAGAATTTCCCTCAGCTCCGTGCCAGCCTTACCCAGTGCCCACTCCACAATTCCCCAGCTAACAACTGGTCTAGATACGCTCTCAACGGTCAAAAATTCCAAATGTAACGATCACGTGGAGTCATTCGACGCGAGAGCGCGGCAAAGTCATCGGCCCGAAAAGCACTCAAAAACGCCGGGCCGTTTTCGATATGGGAGATGCCGGACAGATGCCGAGGTATGGGCAAAGCAAAGGTATTACCCTTTCGGGTGCAGGTTCAATTAAAAGGAGAGAATTGTAAAAGATTCAAAGAAAAGCATAAACAATTCGGCTAGGCTATCCAGAACGAGGTATATATTATTTTAAAGCTGAACAAATTTCATTTGTTTAGAATGCCTACTTACGTAAATACAAGCTATTTTTTTACGCTTTCCTCTTGTTCAGATCCAATTTCAGATCCTCTGCTTCTCTCAGTTTCCCTAGTTTGGTATGTGTGACAGCCAGGCTGTGCATCGTTTCAAGAATATGGGGATGGTCTGTGCCGAGGACATCCTTCTGTTTCTTCAATGCTTCAACTAAAAGCTCCTCTGCCTCCTCTGGTCGTTCCAATTTTGTCAATGTAGATCCAAGGTTTGCCATGGCACGTAGGATGTCTGGATGGCCATCACGTAAGATATTCTTTCGTCTCTCAAGCACAAAAACCTCAAGCTTCTCTGCTTCCAACAGTCTTCCCAGCTTGTTGAATGTAGCTGCCAGATTTCCCATGGTGTGTAAGGTCTCTGGGTGTTCTTCCCCAAGCACTTGTCTCCGCTTCTGAAGTGCCTCAAGTTCAAGCTTTTCTGCTTCCTGGAATTTCCCCATCATTTTGTATAGGAAGGCTAAGTTCCCTATGGTTCGGAGCGTGTCTGGATGGCTGTCACCTAGGATGCATCTGCGCTTCTTGAGCAGCAGGAGGGCAAGATCCTCTGATTCTCTTAGTTTTCCCAATTTTCCATATGTAGCTGACAGATTCCCCATAGTGCGGAGGGTTGTAGGATGACTGTCACCTAGAGCATTCATTTTATGCTCAAGCACTTTAAGTGTGAGCTCCTCAGCCTCTACATATTTCCCCAGGGTATGGTATGTTGCTCCTAGGTTCCCCATAGTAGTCAGTGTGTCATCATGATTATTCCCCAAAACATTTCTCTGCTCCTCCAGTAGTTTGAGCTCAAGGGTTGCTGCATCCTTCAATTTCCCTCCGTGCCTGTAAGCACTTCCCAAATTGGTCATACTACTCATGGTGTCTTGATGGTTAATTCCTAGAATTTTTTTCTGCTTCTGAACCACTATAGACCCAAGATCCTCTGCATCTTGAAATTTCCCTAGCTTCAGATATGTCCATGCAAGCCAGAACATAGCTTTGAGAGTGTCCGGATGGTCTTCACCTAAGGAAGTCTTCCTCCTCTCAATCATCATCACATGAATGTCCTTTGCTTTCTCCGGGTATGATGCAAAGAGATAGACTTGTCCAAACTCCTCTGGGAAATCACACATTAGAGGTGACTTGTCATACTGCCTCAAGGAATCAATGTGCGGTAGCATCCATAGACTGACTAGTCTGATGTTGGGACCAACCTCTGTGAGTGACATTCCAGCAATAGACATCATGCAATTCTGATGTGTCTGATCAGAGAGGGTGCTTCGAGTCCAGTCATGCACAAGAGGGTGAATGGACAGCACATTTTTTCGGGATCAAGGTTGATCAAAGAATATGATCGTAGCTCATTTGTCATATCCATGAAGCAAAGGGAGTCCCAGTCACCAGAAGGCCATATGTAATGAGACAGTTCCTGGAGTGGTGTTTCTAGATCTTGCTTGAATGGGCCAGAAGATGGAAATTTGTAATTGGCAGCATTCTTGAAGATGTCCTCTGAGATTCCCTGATAATGAAGGAATGAGCAAAGCTGCAAGAATGTTTTGGCTTTGGACTAAGTTGTTCAAAGCTAATCTGCCATGTGGTGTAGACTGTCCATTGCATAATTATCATGAGACTGATCAGGTTGCCGAGCGAGCAATGAGCTTTATTGTGTAAATAGAGGGCCAGATAACTGCCAAGGTTTCCGGATTTTCCAATAAATGCACTAGCTTGAATGATGGCAAGGGGCAGATAGCACAGCACCTGATAGTCTTTTGAGTATGATATTTTGACTGGCAGTGAATACTCACCTTCACAATCTGAGCAGCGGTTTCTTTAGTGTGATCTGTGATATCCCCGCCAGCACTTCGGAGTAGGAGTTTCACGGCATCTGATTCCTCCATATCCGAGACATCAGAATGTGAACCAGCATAAACACAGAGCCCAGGATTCGAGATGTGATGAGGATGCTGCCGTGATTGCACTGAGGGAAATAGTTATTGAGATTGACTTTCGGGTCATCTGCATTGTCAAACAATAAAAGCCAATTCTCCGGTTGCTTGAAGCCATTTTACAGCCCCCTTTGGTGAATCACCCGCATTCTTCATTGTGGCAATGTTTGTTAGACCTGTATCAATTGTTTCGACAGTGCTGGCATCCACAAGGAAAATGTCGGTGAACTAGAAACAAATAAGTTCAGGCTCAATACTGTAGATATAACTTACAGAGACAGCGACTCCTCAATGAATTTCAGTGCAATCTGTGTCTTTCCAGCCCCACCCAACCCATGCAACAAGAAAATATATTGCTTCCCTGTGTTCTGGGAGAAATAATCGGATATCTTTGTCAGAATGCTCTGCCGACCATGAAAAATCCGAGTTGTAGGAGGGCAGTTATTGATCTGTTGAGAGACTGGAACCGACATATCTATACCGCCGATAAGATAGGGTAGTTCCAAATCAAACAGCATTCGTACTGGGAGACTTGGACGTGACAGTTAAAACCTTTTGAACCTGGAAATTTATGTCCACAGCTCTCATGAGCTGATATAAGCTGTGAGGACGTGTACATCCATCATTGAAATGGGTTGCACATACAATGAAGTTTGAACGTATATCACGGATCCTGTTACGGAATCTGCGGACTTCATTGCTGGTGCTGCTGGACCTAACAACTTCTTTGAAGCCGCATTGAAGCCTCGGGGTTTTATTTGGCGTTTCTGGACCATTTTTACGACATCTTGCAGAAAGCTAGGGAAAGACATGACGAGATTGTTGTTACGAAGGAATCAAGGTCATACCTGTCAAGCCCCTCAGATTGAACTTTAAACTGAAGAGCAGCCGTATCCCTATGGGATGATATCCGGTCTCGAACGACAGTGATAATATCCACAGTATCTGTACATAGTTCCTTCAGTTCATCTTGATTCTTTTGCACTTTCTGTGAGCAAGATGAGCCACATTTCCTCCCAAATAATTTCACAGACCTCAACTGCCTCCAGGATGAATATAGCAGTTCCAAAGACCCCCTCACATATGGGAATGGGAGAGCCTCGCCGACAGCTGTAATTGCCTTTGCATTGAAAATCAGGGTTGAAAGCCAAGACGAGGGGGCCTGCTGGAATTGCAATGGCCAGCTCCGAGTGGCTGTTGCGTTGGCGGGATTGGTGGACATGACGGAGACAGAGAGTAGGAGTGCAAAACTCACACCGATTGCCCGAATATATGCGTGCACCCACCGCACCCGAGAACCAATGAAATCTCGAAATCTCTGGACAAACCTTCTAATTATCACATATCTTGATTTTGTTCCCAAGATACTCACATATTACTGGTGGGCTAAAATTGGATTGACTTCTGGGGTTCTGTTTTCCCTTCATCGTTGTCTGATGTCACGCTCATGCGCGACTCCGTGACTGAGGCTCCATGAGATATAGCTACCGGTAAAGTCGGCTCCCGCGGCGCGACAAATCTAGGGATTCTAATCTTCCGATACTATAATATAGAATGCCGTTCACCTAAAAAAAGATTCCACCACTCCTAATCATATCGAAGTAATTCAATTGGCCACAAACGAAGATCTAGAACACACCAGGATTACGGAAATTTCGGGGCAGCCGATATAATACGAGAGCACTTCCGACAAGTTGACGAAGACCTCTCGGAGGAAATTCTCGGTGACGAATACATTACACTTCGCGAAACGTTGGCCTCTATCGAACTCCCACCCGCATATCCCCCATCCGAACCTTCAAAACTTTTTGGTAAGGGGCCGTATTCGACCTGTGAGGGCTTGGACTTCCAGGGCCTGATTCGGCAACGCAAGCAGCACCAGACACGGCAAGCGGCTCACTGCACCAGAACGAAAGTCACCCGGCCCGACAATGTTCCTGAAGAATCGACACGGCGCCAAATTCTTCGACAATTTCACGAACTTTTGAAGAAGTCAGATCAGGCGCGAACTGTTGGAAGCAGTGTGGAACGGGAAGCTCGTTGGCGTACAGACCTAAAGGTCACCGCTGCGGGCAACTCAGCCAATGCTGCGGCTGCTGTTTCTACAAGGGTAAGTTCTCTATTCCACAATTACCTGGGTGGCATGGCTGATGAGTGCGTCAAAACTGCGACGAGATGTATAAAATTGTCCAAGGAGGCAAAGCTTCCAGCTGGTCGTTTGGCGGCGGTAAGCAATGCTGGATTGACCAAGACCGAGCCCCTTCGCATTGATGAGTATGGGATCGTTTGGACAGAAGTAGACTACGGGTGGGCAAAGGTCAGATTCTTATCTGCAAGGGTAACCGCAAACACGGTGCAGTCACCTCACACCATAATACCAGTGCATTCTCGCAGCATATTGGGATTCAAGTCTTCGGGTTGGCCCATGCCCGTCAATTCCACGATATTCCTCAGGCCACAGCGCTTCTTCACACATATCAATTTCGCCAGCTCCACTGTTCACGTTCCTTTGCCGCCTTTCGGGTATATCCATCATGAACGCGACTGGGATCGAGCTCACTGCCGAGGACGCCAACTAATTTAGGGATTTAAATTCCTCGATCAAGGTCTTCGATGCTGCTGTCAAGCTGTCTCGCTCGCGTAAGAAGGTGGCTGGACTCGATGAAGCAGAAGATAAAACGGAGGACTTTTAATACGTGTACTATATGTGGCTTTTAGCTTCCGTGGGACCTTTGAGGAGTGTTTGGGCGGATTTATATTTTCCTAGCATTTCTGAGGCATTTTGAGGCCTGTGCGCGAAATCCTGACATTTTAGCATTAATATTCTTGACATTCTCCCGAAAAGATTATTAGGCCTGTCTGATTCCTGACAAATTTTTAAAAAAATTCGAAAGGCATTCCTGGCATTTTGTCGTTAAGCACATCAGGCCTTCCCGCCTGTCGACATTGTTCCTTGTCATACATGTTGAACTTGGGGACCTTGATGAACCAATCATGATGATGATCAACGGATCATGATGGCTCGGGAATCGCCGAGGACTTTCACGCTGCGCGGCAGGACCCACTCTCCATCCTCGTAAGGGACGTGCCTTATTTCAGGAAGATACTGCTATGAATGCGTGCCGAATCATGTGCGAGCAGTGCCCGACGCGTCGCAAGTTGGACGCGATCACGTGTGCCCGCCTTCATAATCCATGTCTCGTCTTGGTCTCGTCTTCATTGAATAACATTGGCGATTGGGCACTTGGAATTCGGGGGGGGGAGGAATGTGTGGATGCGCGCGGACATTATAACTCGTGAGCGATGGCGGAGGGTGCCGTCTTTCGTTGTTTCATATCCCAAACTCCTCTGTATCGTTCGACAGATATAAAGTGTTTATGTTCCATTCAAACTTCTCCACAACGATAAGTACAAGCAAGAATTTTAACACCATAAAGTATTGGGACATCCATATCTACCAATGCACTGTCTCTCATGCAATTCTCGCCTTTGCTGCCACATCATTCATAGAATAAGTGTCGGCCTGCCACTCCCCATCGTCAAGGCGGTCCGACGTAGACTTTATCGTGACACTGATGCCGACATTCCCGGCCGTCGTCTGGTCTGCAGTCGCTTGGGATATGAATTGCATCCCGCTTTGTCCCTCTTGTATGCCTATGCCGCGTGTGGTTCGATCGAAGGTTGTGAATTCTTCGTCTCGTCGCGAAGTAGAGCGGATGATGATGACATTGAATGTGATCCCCGTCGCTTGAATTGTCTACACCGAAAAATCAGTTCATGGGATCCCCGAAAAAGAATTCTTCCTACGGCATCGGAAAACGGGTACAGTGTGTTGCTGTTACATACGCTCACCACGAAGGTCAGGAAGACCAGTGTGCTGTATGCTAGACCGGACTCTGCAACTACTCGGATGACTTTTCGAAGCCGAGGTTGGTAGACGGGAGCGGACAGCGTCATGTTTCCCGCTCGGAACTTCTCATTTTGGTGCTCTATACGCCATATGCGCCACACAAGGAGAGCTACAACACAACACAAAGGTGAGAAGGCAATGGGGACCGTGACAGACGAGGAACTTACACGTCGTGAGAACGTTTTGGGTTGCAGTAATGGCAAAAAAAGCAGACCACCACGGTTTGATGACATTGGAATTGAGAGTAATGGCGCTGTTGCTGGACGTGATTTCAACATGCATTAATTGGGCCCCCATTGCAATGCCAGTGAGGTAGAGCGTAAATGAGACCGCGATGGCTAGCGGCCGCCGACCATAGACGATGAAGCATCGGTATATGAGGACGAAGTCGCCCACGATCATATTACCGACTTGGTTAAAGGACTATACATGTTAGCCACGGTAGCTCGACGATGAGAATATATGATACTCACCCTCGCAATATTAATCCAGTCATGGATATTCGTGAGCTCCTCCTTCGCTCCTCCTGCGCCCTTGTATTTGACGAAGGCCAGGATCATGTGCAGCAGTCCGATGACGTCGTCGAACGTGCTTATAACGAAGATGAAGCAGAAGATGCTGACCAGCATCCACTTGATCTCACTTCGTCGCCTCAATCGCTCCCCTCCTCCTGGCTGTGGTAGCCAGAACAATGTTTGGGCGCAGAAAATGCATGTCACCAAGTACATGCCATAAGTCAAGGTTTCGAAATAAATGCCGGTGATCTGAGCTTCTGTTATAGGGAACACATTGGAATCGTCCCGAGGGCTATCATTGCGGATGAGGGGAGGAGACGGGTTGGACAGGACTGTGCACTGCCATTTTATAAAATCCGCAGGCTACCTCAGTAAACCGGGCCGGGAATAAGTATTTTTGAAGAGCGCGAGAGAAAACTACCAAACTCGATGGGTAATCATCTGTCTGATAGCAGCAGTCAACTGGCGGACAGCGTATCGCTCGAGGTACGAGTATCATTGTTCAGGTGTCTGTCTACAAGACTAGCTTATCAGGGATTCGACTTCTAGTCCCGTTTCAATACCGATCTTAGCATAGAAGCTGTAAATGCCGCACCTGTGAACAGCCTATGAATAACATCCCAAAAATGATGGATTAATTTTGGGTAGCTGTTGTGACCGGCAGCGACCCAAGGTCAAGTGCGCCTATACAGGATCTGCGTTTCTGTGATCAAAAGTCTGCTCTAGTTCCCAACACCGCAGAAGCCCGTACCTAATTCACCTCTCAGGCCCAGATCCAATAATATTGTGATGCATTTCGCGTTCAATTCTTTCGATGGTTGATGCGGAAGAGTTAGCGGGACCAGAAAGAAGCCATGGATGGACGCTCATAAACCCATTTTCGGCAGGTAGAATGGAAATGCTGCCAGTAACAATACGAACAAAGCGGGGACAGCAGATAACGATCATCAACAAGGAAGACACCTTTTCTTGGCAGATGCTGGAGTTTTTCTGTATAAAATCCTCTCATTAGAAAATCGCGGGTAATGTGGAAGATGATTTTCTATAGAACCTTAGAGGTGGCCTCAAATCCCCACTACAGCGAGCTTGCTGGGACGCACGGCGATCAAAAGTTAAAACACGTCCACGACACCCACGATGAGGCTATGTTTGGCTGACGGTCAGCAGAGGTATGTTTCGTCACCTTGTCAGCGGCCCTTCCTAAGTCCCGAGGGCGAAGAATTCGTCCACGCAAGTCCAGGAAGACAAGCCCGCGAAGACGGAGGAACATGAACAGGCAGAGTTCAAGTGGCATCAAGATAAGCCAAGGGAGCGTCCGGACCCGTGAACGGGGAAACTGTCTCATGCGGGACACCGGTATCTGTGGGTGTGTGGAAGATCCGCTCGGCCGCCGTTCGAGTGGCTGCTGGATCCGCGCGGAAGGTGACAGGAGGACGAGCAGGACCCGAAACGACTCCACGCGTCGACGGGACGAGAAGGCAGCGCTGAGCGGGAGAGCTATTTTGACCAAATGCCCAGGTGATGGATGAGAGAGGGTTGTGAACTGGTGACGGTGATCGCACTGATGGCAAGATTAATAGGCCGAAGAACGTCAAAATTCGGCATTCGCCGGAGTACCATTAAGTAAGTTTCCCATGATTGCCGAGGAATGAACGTTAATGAACACCCAAAAAAAATGAACACCTTAAATGGCGGGTGACATGCGGTGAAGCAGGAACACCAGAAAGCTGGGAAAGCGGGCGGGGCACGACAGACTGACTCAACTCAACCACACCCTGAACTTGAAGACCGCGCTGCGGATGGATGGGCGAGAAAAACGAGGGCCTCGGGAACGTCATGGACCCGAGCAAGAGAGAGTGCGACGAATCACGTTCGCGTTACGACTTTCCTGACTGCCCCTCTCTTAGCTTATCCTCTGATCGGCTCGCGGTTGTCTCGGAGTATCGTGAACGCAGCGGTCATCACATCTTGGGAGTCCGTCTTTCAGTATCTTTGCCTTGCACGAAGCATCTAGACCTGTAAACCGTAACCGATCTGTCTATGAAAACTGTCACTGTCTACGGGAAAACTGTGACTGTCGCTGTCCACGGGAGAAATGTCGGGACAGATCGGTTACCGGTCTATTCCGGGAAGCATCGTAACTCTTGGAAAGAATGTCTTGGGACATCTCAGTTCATCTTGACCATCAGGTACAGATAAGAAATTGTTGCCATGTTGCAGGCTTAATTTGAGTTCCGCCCCTCATTCCCAAGAAGATTGGCCCACCCGCAAGGAGGAGTGGTCAAGAAGTGGTATTTTGACTGGAATGTAGGAGGCTTAAGGCGAGATTTAATTCATCCCAAGTCTGAATCACACGGAGGAGATTAAAGGGAGAGCAAGCGGATGCATTACAGGTTGAAGCCAAATCAAGCTTGAAGGGCGAAATCTGTCGAGGCATTCGACATCTTGTCATCTCCTCCCATCTCCTCCCTCCTCCCTGCTCTACACTTCCCACTGTTCGCCACTCTCTACCGTCTCGTATAATGAGTCCGGTTTCTCTGGCATAACCTGGATGTCATCTCACCTTAGTCGAAGTCCATACACGTCGGATGTCAGATGCTGACCGCTAATTCGACTGGAATCCTTCAAGCTCCTTCGAATCTCTCGAGCTTTAGACTGAATTCCTTCAAGCCTCTTCAAACATCTCAAGGCCCTAAGCCCCAAAGCAACTGGACTTGAAGCCTCCCTCACTTTTCACGCTATCAAATTGCGTAAGTCTATATGTAGCTCTTGCAAGTAGCCACTCGCTTGTCGTCTTGGTATGCGATCGATGGGCGTAATTCATTAATACATTTATTCCCGCGTCGACGTCTCATTCAGTATCGATTGTCCCCTGTATCAACCCACAACCTGAGAACAGCTCGTGTCTCTGTCGCGGCCTATGATATGGCTCAGGCGAGTATGCCTTTTGACATTGGTTCGTATGATGGCTTCTGTGTTCGAAACAACACTAACAATTCTTCCCCAACATTTCCCAGATTTAGATGTCAATCCCAGTTTCTCTACCCCGCTGCACCTGACGTGGGCATATATACGAGATATTGCGTTAATATACTGTCTTTGCGCATCTTGTCTTTAAGTAATGAGATATCGGAAGGTCTGTAGTTCTTTGTTAATTTAAGATGCTCGTTATCTTGAGCATCTTATCCAAGACGAACCTACTTTGGAAAGATGCCGCATCTTGGCGCAAAATCCATCTTTCGCATCTCTTCCAAAGACGCCAAAAACGTCAAAAAGTGTGGTTTTGACTGATGCATCCGATGTATGAGGTTAGGGTCTCTATCTCTGATTCTCTCCGTCCGAAGCCGTTCAAACTCGGCCATCTCCGCCCTAAACTCGCGCGAACATACTTCTCATCCCGGATGCTGTTGCCGAGGATGCCGTTGCGAGCCCTCGCCAAGCCATCACAGGACCGATGGTTATCAGTCCCTAAAAATTTCTAAATCGGTCGACGAATGGCTGGGTCGAAATCCGACAAACGGCTCAGCGGATAAAAAGGCGAGAGTCAAATTGGAGTCAAAGCAAGGACTTAAGTCCCGGCAATGAATGCCCTCACGGTCAAGGTCTCAGCCGTAGTCCCCACATTCCTGGCCGAAAATAGCAAAGTAAATTGATGAAAGGCGAAAGCAAGTACAAACGCCCACGTCGAACAGTGCGCCAAAATTGAACCACAGTTGAGATTTGACCGAGAAAACAGCCTGGCAATCCGTCGGATCAAAGTCAAATCAAAGTTTTTTTTATTTGCAGAGAATGTTGCAACCGGTGTAATGAGCCCACCTTCTTTCATCTGGGTTTAAGATTGGATCAGCTGGGTGGTACCTGGCAGTGGCAGTGGCAGTGATGCTGTCTGGCACCATTCACATTTTGACTCATTACAGGCCTCCTTATATCGTAAAAATATTCAGGGAGCCTCAACAAAGAAATTAGCCTCATTCTGCTGCTTTAGAATTTAGAATACAGAGTGAAATGAACGGGCTCGATGCCAGATAGCGGTGACATCACGCAGTTACCTGGCATCGTTCTTCTCTCCCGCACGGCCGTCTCACCGGGTCTTGTTCTTTCTTGTCCACCTCTGAAGGATGTCTCACAGAATCTATTGGACACTGAAGATGGCTCGGATCTTGACCTAAAACCTTCAACCATCACGGTTTAGCGGATACGATTCTATCGAGGATTCTTCACACTCCACACGGATCCCTGAAAGCCAGTTTTTTTTGCTCAAGCAGAACAAGCTAGAAGTCTCTGGCTGAATGAAATGACTTCACAGCCAATTCCTCGTGCAGTCTGCGATCTCATCCGTGGTTTTAATAATGCGACAACTGGAGAGGAGCAGCATCAGCCCATGCAGTGGACTAAAAACGTCCATATGGTGCTTCAGTGCATGTATTATGTGCTTTTCGTACAATTCCTCCTTCACTGACACATTTATATTGGCACCACAGTGGCAACAACACAACATCACACACTCGCACTTTGGCCGGCCGTTGAGCCTATCCTGGTGAAGCATAGGCCTACGACGTGTCTATTCACTCCGCTTGATGGCCTGCGCACGCGATTATGCTTTTTTGGCTGAAAGCTCTCGCATTGCCGAGCACGGACATTGCTCTGTCCACCATGATTTAGGCCACGCCAGGCCAGAGCGCCTGCACAGGGCATTCCATTTAATGTTGCGCACCCATTCGAGACCTAAAATACGTACCTGGAAAAACCTCGCTGGTGGTGCGCCGAGTCTCTGCTTCTGGAAATTATTAATCTTATAGCTGCAAATCCAGCCAACACTCTCTAGGTTGTGACCGAGTCGTCCGAACATGAACATGGATGTTTAACTGCCTCTAGCTTTGTTGAATTCTCAATTCTCCGCGGAGCAACTCTGTGATTCAATTCCTTCGCGGTACAACTCCCACTGTATTTTTTAAGTATCTTGTACCTCCGTAGAGTCTTAGTAGCCAATTAAAATTTGTTCTTCTATGATCAATCTAAACGAATATAGAGTCCTCCTTGAGTTCTCGTGAATCCTCTTTCTCCTTCCTTTTTCGAATTCTTTTCGTGTTCCCCCGTTGATACCCAGTAGAACGAAATAAAACCATCTGCACTGACGGTGAAGAAAAAAAACTGTATGACGGAAGTGATTGGCGCCCATCAAGCGCCATCAGCTTGCCATAAATGGTGGCGTTGTGTACTGGTGACATGCGTGACCACACCTTCGCCGAGAACGCGTATCTGCCGGCTTGAGCCTCAAGGTTGGCACAGGGCCATAAGGACCCTTTGTTTCTCTTCCAGCTCTTTGTCGTTGCTCTCGCTAGGCGGCGAGTCGACTTTCAATGTCAATGGTCTTGTCAAAGCTTTGGCTTCAATTTTCTCTTCTACTTATCACTTGAATGAAGGTCTTGCGCCAGTTTCTTCGGCGATCGCAACTGGGCCTTGGAAAGTCATTCCCAACCCGTGCTCCTAAGCGGTTCTACTCTGAGGGACAGAGCGTGGAAAGAGACCACTTCTGACAGAACGTCTGGACCTATCTCGTGTGACTGCAGGACTTCTCCTCGGAGGATTCTATGTTTCTCAGTTTGTTTTATCTTCCGTCTCATCTCTTTGCTAACGATCTCCATTGCAGTTTGGAAAGCGTCCCAGAAACCGGTCGGCGCAGGTTCATGGCCGTGTCGAAGAAACAGGAAGAGCTCTTGCGAGAGCGTGCCCTTCAAGAGACCCTCCTCCAATTCCGCGGTAAAATCCTGCCCTTGCACCATCCCATAACACAACAAGTACGACGGATCACCCGGCGCATTCTTACCGCATCAAATCTGGGTACCTCGAGGGCGATCTCAGCGACACAGATAACTCAATCGCCGATCCCTGGAGTGCATCCATGGACGTGGCTGAGGCCGAAATACCTCGTCCACCAACAATGCACCCGGACAAGGAGTGGGTCGTACTTGTGGTCGATGACAGGAACTTCGTCAACGCATTCGCAGCACCCGGCTTGGTGTGCGTCTCGACGGGGATTATGCCTTTGGCGCAGAACGAGGACGGTCTTGCTGCCGTCATCGGACACGGTGCGCCTTATCTCTGCATACCCGAACTGCGACCGACATCCGCCTAGAAATCGGACACGTCGCGATGCGGCATTCGGCGAACATCTATCGCAGTCCAAGCTCCTTCTTCCCGTCATGGACTTCTTTTACTTCTCGGCGTAGATCTGGGACTTTCATCTGTGTTGACAAATGTAATGCATTCGCTACCGCACTCGCGTGCGCTGGAAACGGAGGGTGAATATTAATTTCCGTTTGTCCACGGTATTTCACATCTTACGTCTGTCGCAGCGGACATCGTCGGGCTCAAGCTCATGTCCCGTGCATGCTACGATCCCGGCGCTGCACCACGGTAAGTTTTCGTTTTGCCTGCTCTAAATAAATTTGATTCAATGAACACCCCAGATTCTTCGAGACCCTTACGATGGTCGAGAAGGACAATATCCCAACATTCCTCCGCACGCACCCGCCAACGGCGGAACGGGTCGCAGTGAGCTTACAATTACGATGCGGACGTCACTTGCTGATAACCCGCACGCAGCATTTGAAAGCGCTGCTGCCCGAGAGTTATAATATATATAACTCGAACCCGGAATGTTCCCAGCTGGACGAGATGCGGGCGAGAGGCGTATTAGGCAAGGTAAGAATGGACATACGCACGGGGGAGATGTCGGGGATTCCGTGAAGTCGCGCGTTTGTTAACTCCCGTCTTAATAGCTGAAATTTAGTTAGACCAGGTAGCGATGTTCAAGGATTCGTGTAGATTAACCTCATTAATTGAATTCTCCGTTAACTCCCGAGAAAAGTTTTATTCTCCCCCAACGAAAGACATTACGCACTCGGAAACTTGCTAAGATATACAATTGCCTCTCTTCATAGATTCTCCCCAAGTGTCGCTCAACCTGATACAACTGAAAATGGATGACAATTCATTTGACGAGCTGCTCGCTTCACAAGCACTGAACGTCTGTCATGTAATTATCCAACCAGCCCAATGATCGTGAGTCTCTTCTGCAAAGAACAATTCACATCGGCCCAGCGCCCGGTTTCGCCTCAAAAGGTATGTAACTCCAGCTTTGCGCTGGAAACCGGCCCACAGACTTTTAGAAATGATGGTGTCGGGGATGTGAAGACGCCGGAGGGGACAGGGAATGGACGAAGGCGCTGTGGTCTCGCAGATACTGGATGCCTTTTGCGATGTTACCTCCGTACCGCCGTCTACCAGCACATGCGACCAGAGGATAAATTGACGAGTTGCGTATCCACTAAAGTGCGCGCAACTAATATGAGCAGTATACCGCAGTGGGCTGATCAGCTGTTAGCATGTACAGGAATTATGTACTACATCGAGATATTGGTTACAATTGAAGCGCCAGAGTCGTATTTTCTCAATGTACAGTCTCACTTGGAAAATCACAAATACCAAGACAGTACGACAGAATTCGGCATCAAGCATGCTACAACACAGCTGTACTGTGACAAGTCCTGCGACAGGCAGTCGAAATTTGTGATGAGTACACCACGCCTCTCCGGGTCGAGCATAAAGTCTCCGCAATGCTGTGATTTTTGGTGTCGAACACATCCTCACTGCCAATCGCAAAACCAGAGTAGGCGAATCGGTCGAAGGTCATGCGGACGCCGGCGGGCATCGCAGACAACAGTCGGATTGGGCTGACGGAAGTAGTGGGGTCGTAGCTATACTTGAGAACAGTCGCGGAGCCAGAGCGTTGCGCCGTTGGTGGCGACACGTAGATCGTGATTTTGTACGTGCCAGGCCAGAGAGGATTTTCGAGCGTCGACATCTGGAATGTAGAACTATCGAAGCGGCGGTTCGCGAACTGGAGGGCTTCCATGAAGCTGGGCGTAACTTTGGCCAAGGCCAAGCTATCGTGGAATTCTAGTTCCCCGATTGGACGCCAGTGGGCGCGGAAAACAGCCCACGAATACACGAAAAGTTTCGCGTCCGGAGCAAAGGTGGATTTAGGCGCATATGGGTCAAGAGTCGTGACAATGAGACAATAGGCAGAATATTGACGCCGGGGATCTGGTCAACGTTAGACGGCAATCCACAAAAGTAAGGCTGGTGGACAACCGAGAATCCTTCAAATCCGCCGAGGATGATACCGGTTTGATCTCTCCAGTTGATGAGAAGCACTTCATATGCAGAGTTACGGGCTAGAGGGATGACAACCATAGATCCGGCGATCACTGGATCTCTGAATTCGTAAAAGCGAAGGATCGGGATGTTCACAACCTCCAATGGGATTCCCGTCGGACAAATCGAGTCGCACAACCTCCAAGGTAGGGACACTGCATCCGATTAGCGCTGATACCATAGGCGGAAAGATCAAAAGACTCACGGATCCTGCAAGAGAAAAGCAATTGTAATGCTCTTTCCATCGCCACATTCTTGATCAACCGTCATGTTTAGGGTGAATACTTTGCGAATCCAGATGCATCGCTGAGTGGCGACGTCCCACACTTCGAGGCCGGCATGGTGGCATTGATAGGAAACCACGATCTGGCGTCCACCGTTGGCAATCCTGACCCACGAGGCGCCCTTCAAATTGAACCGCCCAATTGGCTGATTACTGATGGTCATTTCGATCTTCGCTGACACCGTCGGAGACGGAGATGGTAGCGCCCAGTTCTGGGGTCCAGTCACGATTTTTTTGATGATTTTGATGAGTTCGACGGTCGAGAGCTGCTCCGGATCGAATGAAGGGTGTACCTCTATCAAGCACTTGCGAATGAGGTTTTCGATCAAAAAGATCCACAATTGCTTGGTCAACGCGAGAGCTCGCATACGATAAGAAACCTGCAAAAATGAGAAATCAAGAAATGCTGCCAACGTAGAGGGATGCGGCCTCACCCCAGAGATGGTTATGAGCGTGGCGGGGTCGCAGAAAGTGAGGATGTGTGCAAGCACATCGTCGCCGAGATCTTCGACGGCGGTGCTGGACTCGGACATGCTAAGTGAAGTAGACAACAGGTAGACGCAGTGGGATATCGTCAATGTGAGAGGTGAAAAGGAAGGGGGAGAATATAATGGAAAATCAAACCTTAACACAATCGATTGATCGATGGCCTTCAGGATCTGTCAGGGTCGCTCAACAACGATTTACGTGTCACAGTTCAAACTTTAAATTGACTTACATCCGCAGCACTGGTGAGAGCATTGTCCAATAATCCTGGACAGTGCTGCATACCAAGCTGCATACAACAAGACATATAACTCTGTGCCCGTCCCATCCGAATATTATCCTACATTGTGTACCCGAGCTTGATATCGGTCCAGGCTCAAGGACAAAAAATTCATCCGATATGATCGCCGCCAGAAAAGCTGAAAGTATGAACTATTCGGAGCCACTCGGAGGGGAATGGCAGCAGGCCAGAAGGGATGGGCGCAGCAAACTTGAAGAGAGAAGCGCTATTGCAAGTAACTCGGTTGAAGGCAGATTCATTACAGGAGGTCTGAGACCATGAGTGTCGGGTCGGAAAGTTACTGTTCGGAACAATTTTTCCAAGTGCTACTAGCCTGTGCTAGTCGTGGTCAGCCTGCTGTTACAAGGAGAGAATTAACGAAGCATTCAAACACATTTTAATATTCTGCACCACAGGAATCTATCACGTTCGGATGTTGCAAAAATAGAAAAAGGAAACAAACTGGGGAGGGAGAAGAAACAATTGGATGAAATTTCAGAATACCCCTATACTGGGTTCCCAGGCAGTATATGGGTCCAGAAGACCAATCCTCGAAGGATTATGGCCAGGGTTGAGCTGAGCGTCGCTATTGCGTGGGTAGAACAATGGCGGATCATCGGGCCGTCGTACACCGCCACCACTTTATTTATTCGACCAGCTCACGGCTGGTTTGCCGTCGAGCTGAGTCCGCCTCAACTGTCACGAGTCGGGTTTAGACTCGATCGAGGTCGAGCTTACATCAGGTTTGCTGCCTATCCTCCCGCCAAAGTCCGGATAATCCCGGAGTGTGGGAACGTTCGACAAATTGGGTCGGGCCGACCTATTTTTATTTATTTTTTGCAGCGTTTGGGATAATATCCCCATGATTCTGAGAAAAAATAGCGAGACATCTGGTGGCCATATGATAATGTTCGCGTTGTTACCTGAACTCTTTCACTCTGTTACGGCAAATAACTCCCGATTTTGACACAAATTTCATGGCTGCGGGAAAGAGAACGGGAAAAACTTGCACAAAAAAGAATCTGGGACATTAGGGCCAATGGAGGTCCAGCTTTTTCTCTCTTCTATCAAGTCAGTTTTTTTGGCAAGGGGGAATCGGGATTCGAAAAAAGGATATAGGGTCAAATAGTTTTTTTCAACCTTTTCTGGACCCACCCTCCCTCCATAAAGGGAAGGAGTTTCCCACCCCCTAGCGGCGGTCCGTTATTTCCGGCCATGTGCGTCATCACCGCACATAATTCCAACAAAATTCACAATGTGTTTCCACATCGTTGAGGGTAATGTTCCAGTCCTGTCCAACTATTCTGAGTAGTAATGCATTGAATTTGACTTTTTTTCGCTGTCATATGGCCCACTTTTGGCCTACAAAACTGAATTGAACACTCCTCAGCTTACCACAGCCCTCTAGCTCCCAACGGTGAACTTGAGCCCTTAAAGGCTCAAAAACGTGTTTTAGAGGCTCTTTTCCCTCCCTGCTAATATATAGGTAGAAGTTTTTTTCAGCCCTCCTGGGACCCCCTCCCCCCTACCCCCTGTCAGAAATTTGAATCCCAATTCCCCCTTGTTTTTTTGGCGGTGAGTAAATAAAAGTGGTGGCGGTGTACGACGGCCCGATGATCCGCCATTGTTCTCCCCACGCAATAGCGACGCTCAGCTCAACCCTGGCCATAATCCTTCGAGGATTGGTCTTCTGGGCCCATATACTACCTGGGGACCCAGTGTAGGGGTATTCTGAAATTTCATTGGGGGAGCTTGCTCCCCCGATTCACAAACAGAACTTTAGTTCTGATTGTGCTCTAGAGTACCGAAAATGGCGTGAAATTAGCATGTGACGAGGCATCAATGCACTGCCACCTGTGTACAGCCTCTTGCCTGTGGCCTGTGTCTCTCTGCTATGTCTTCTGTACCAATGTACTATGCAGGATCGTCTCGGAAACGGCCCCTTGAACACGACTCTACCACTTCGGTCCCTGCCCCACCAAAACGGCTACATCAGACATCTTTTTCGTGCTAAATTAGCGTCCTGAAGCAACTTGCTGCGGCACTGGTATTTGGATCTGACCGGGGACACTGGGACAGCTTTGACTAGCAAATGTATCTTATCGACTCGCGCACCCGTAGTACAGTACTAGTACTATGTAATTCAACAGAATAACCAATTTAACAACTAAAAAGAACTCACATCCAAAATTCACTTTCTGTTTGTGCCCCGCCGCTTGCCGGCCACTTACCTTCATTCTATTAGGGCGATCCGATTTGCGTGTCACGTGTAAAACCGCGGTTTGTTAAGTCACGAGTTGATTCCCACGATGGTGCTCAGCGGCATGCACTTGGTAATTGGCCCCTATCTCCTCTTTCTGATCTTATCTCGGCCTGTGTGTGCTTTGTGCTTTTTTAGCCTTGACCTCACTTTTCTCGCTTTTTGTAGCTGTTAGAATACATGGCTCCCTTGCCCCTCTAATTACCACTTACCCTTGCATGGGCTATTACAATCCACAAGAGTCAAGAGGAATTACTCTTGAGGAAAACAATTGATAGGCCGCAAGGATTTTCCTCGGGTCTTTCTTTTGTTGCTATTTCTCAAGTGCGTGGTATAGCTTTCCGGACATCCTTCGGGTGGGCCCGGCTGCAAAAACCCGTTACAAAATCAACGAAAATGACATTGCACGTAGGGCTGCACTCTAAGTATGTATTTATTTAATGAGGTTTACTTGTAAATATTCGGAATCTCCAATTGCCAAAAAAAAAAACTCTGTATTAGCGAGCTCCCCTTACGTATCCGGGCACCGGAATACAAAACATATTCCAATTTGTTTCCCTCCACATTCTCGGATCAACGATCGTACCTCACGAGACCACAGAATACCAAATGCGACCTTTACACAACTTTACACGTGTCCACATCAAATGGACCTCGCTGATTTTCGAAGGAGAGAAAACTTCAAGCTGTCACTACCTTTACATACTCTTTACATGCACTACTTTCGGTTCCCTCTCTCTTCCACATTGCACAACCCACAAGCCGTCTCACCGGATTTGTCACTGCGGAATAGTTTCGGGAGATGCACTGGATCATGGACGTTCGCGCAGTGCTCACGAGAGCGAAATTCACTGCCCCCCAGTTTTGTGTTCTATTTTTGCAACATCCGGAACGTGATAGGAACCGCAAATGGATGATGGTAAGTAGAAGCACTGATGCCGGCAACACTTGTGGCAGACTTGCCCCTTGGCAATCGCCCATTTGCCACCAGCTTGGAAGTCAGCCTCAAGGTTACACAATGCCGCACTGAGCATCAGGCTTTGCTTATATTCCGCACATCTCCTAGCTCCCTTATTGTGCCATCTCGTTCGGTTGTGAGTCAACTTTCAGACTGAAAGTCGACTACTGAAAGTTTCAGAAACTTTCAGTCCATTGTCAACTTGAAGTTGTCAACTTTTTCAACTTCAATTACTACTTGTCACTCTTGATGAAGGCCTGGCGTCAACTCTCTCGCAATTTCACCTGTGTTTGCCATTTGCTACTTGACTGCTACGCGATTCTATTCCAGGGACCGACCCATGGAAAGAAGCCCCTTCTCGACAAACGTCTGAGAGATGGTGTTTCTTGGCATGTCTGCCACTTCAAAATGGAAGGCGATTGCTAGTCCGTTAGCGTACGATCGATACTTCTCGTCTTGAGCCTCCCACAGCGGAAATCGGTAAGCATCCAGTTTCGTTGGCTTCGAAAAAATATCCTATCACCCGCACCAAGGTTCTTCAAGAATCTCGAGATACTCGGTGAGGACAATATCGGATCCTCAGTTCTTTGAATGATTTTTGCCACGTCTACACCGACTCTATAGACAGGTTCACCGAGCCACCTGGTGGCTAATTTGGCGCGCGCACATGGTGGCCTCGTGGCTGAATGGCTTCTCGTTCTCTTAATCAAGTCGAGTTATTTTGAGGTCATATATTATGAGATGAATCATGTAGAGGCATTATCTGGCTGCTCAGCACCTGAAGCATCAGTCCCACCGATCTCAAATTTCCGTACCATCAATATAATGGGATTTAAGGAGACACAACTGTAAGATTTCAAGTTCCCAGCTTCGACTCCACTCAACAATTTCCTGCCAGAGGTTTTTCAGACATGGCTCACTTGAAACGGCTTCTACGACGGAAGATACACCGAACAAATACCGTAGGTGATTCCTTAGACGCGTTGTTGCCGTTATCTTACTGCTTCTTTCCACTGCACATTGGGCTATGATAGCGGCCACACAGCCAACTCTACTGCCTCGGGTAAATTTGTCAACGGATCTGACTCAACAGCACCGAAGATTGAATCTTTCCCGGAACTTTGAAACGTTCCTCAACATGTTGAAGAACCTCTCGATGGACTTTTATTTGGACTCTGGTCACCTGTTCAATTGAACGACCTTCCACGCGGCCAAGCAGTTGCCAATATCGACCTCATTACTGTTAGCCTCCGGGCTACAGCCTCTTCCAACGAGTCTAAATTCTGTCACCCCACATCCCGAAGAGACTCCTTTGAGCGGAAAGTTTATTCCTCGTGCCACGTTCCCCAATGCAAACTTCGCCAACACGCCAAAATCATTTGCGAAATACTGCCCAAATCCGATTACTACCACCGGAGAAATGGCATTGCTCCCGATGTTATCCCTTATGAATCGCAGAGCTCAGTGAGCTCAGTAATTATCCAACATAACAATATTAATGCGAAGGTATAAAAGTCTGCTGCGTCTTCCAAATTACTTTGTCGCTCGAACCTAGTCAACGACAACTCGCTATGACGATCCGCGCAGCCTCTCTCATCCTCCTCGGCGCCACCTTCGCAGCGGCACAGTGCCCGCAGGTGCACGTCTTTGGCGCGCGCGAAACGACCGTGCCACCGGGATACGGTACTGCCGGCAGCGTTGTTTCATCCATCCAGAGCGCCTTCCCTGGCGCGACGGCAGAGGCGATCAACTACCCTGCGTGCGGTGGCCAGGCGTCCTGCGGCAGCGTCTCCTACGCCAACTCTGCTGTCCAGGGTGTTGCGGCCGTCGCGAACCAGGTCAACTCGTTCAACTCGCAGTGCCCTAACACCGTTCTCGTCCTTGTGGGCTACTCTCAGGTGCGCATGGTGATCCAGTCGTAATGCACCATCTCAAGTGTGAATTGTAGGGTGGTCAAATTATGGACGACGCGTACTGCGGCGGCGGCGACACCAACGAAGGCCTCAGCAACACCGCGATCCCCATCTCCGCCGCTGCGCAGAAGAAGATCGCCGCTGCGATCTTCATGGGTGACCCGCGCCACATTCCTGGGCTCTCCTACAACGTCGGGACCTGCCAAGCCTCCGGCGTACGTCCACCCCTCTTTTGAGAACCCCAGATTCGGTTCATTGAATGCATTATGCAGTTCGCGCCCCGCCCGGCCGGGTTCCAGTGCCCGTACGCGGCCAACATCAAGTCGTACTGCGACGCGGCAGACCCGTACTGCTGCAACGGATCCGACGCCAACACGCACCAGGGCTACGCCGTGGAATACGGCGCCGTCGCGCTCACGTTTGTGAAAAGCAAGGTGAACGCCATGCTCAGTGGCGTTACCACCACCGTTGGGACCACCACCGTTGGAACCACCACCGTTGGAACCACCACGAGTCCTCCCACAAACACCGGGGGCGCTGTAAGTCCCTTCTCTCTTTTATTTTTCGGGCGCATAATTGATATTTTTGGACTATAGTGCTCTGCACACTGGGGCCAGTGTGGAGGTAAAGATATCTCTCTGATGTTTAATGTCACAACGTTTCTAACTCGGTTTTTCTCTTAGGCATCGGCTTCGCAGGACCGCTTTGCTGCGCGACAGGTCAGACTACTTTTCTTGGCCAACGCAATACGTACTTATCCTTTCATCGTAGGCTTCACCTGCCAGGCCGCAAACGCCTACTACTCTCAGTGCCTTTAAATTCAAAACTGTACCCTAGTGCCTTTGAATGCAAAGCCTTGACGCATTTTTTTTCGTTGCTGCTAAGTTGGACCCTCAAAAACACGTTAAACGAAATTAAGTTGGGTCTGCATTCCAAGTTCCTCGAAAACGGGTTCCTCGATTTCGAAAATAAACCCACGTCTTGGTTTCGTATACAAATACACCCGAGCCCATATTCTATTTCACCAGCTTGAAGAACCCCGTCGACTGATGTAAGAAGCTGTTGAATTTCAATCCTTTGATTTCTAAAATGTTCTGAGAATTTTCACAGTCAATCGCTCAGAAGTTCTAAACTGTTCTGGGTACTCGGACATTCACAATCCTTGGAACCTTCCAACTTGAAGTGAAGTCTGCGCAGGCCATGATAATTACTGCAACCAAGCTCAGCCACCTGCACTGCCGAAAATTGCGCTTTTAAATTAACACGTTCTTCGGCCGGCACTCAACTCTTCTCCGTATTGCACTGGGCATATTTGTTTGGGGGCACAATTCCAGAGATGGGGATGAGGCGGCTGATTTGAACCATTTTCCAATTTGAATGTGCGTCTTCAAGTTGATGTTCCAAAATTGGGGTCTTAGAATCATAATATTTCTTTTGCGCTTTCTGGTTTGAATATTTATGAATATGAGGCTTCTGTTGGCAGCAGCGAAACTTGAGGGAACCCCTATTAAAGCAAGGTTGCCCCAAAAGGCAATCGGGTCTAGGCCCTGTGACAGAATGTGACAGGGTTGACTTTCTCCTCCTCTCTGGCCACGACGATGGTGGCGAAAGGCTCCTGGAATTCGCCCATTTACATTTCAGACGATGAAGACGAGCACGACGTTGCTGGCCAGCTTATTTACCCTGAACATGACTCTACACCGCCCTCCACATCTCCACATCACCCCCAGAACCAGCTCAGCGCCGTTCCTCAGCCAATGTATGCCCCAAGTAAGCTCATTTCTCTTATTTCTGGTCCGTTATTCAACTTACAACTTGATTTTAGTGAACCCGGGACATGAGCCACGATCTACCCTTCAAAAGCGCAAGCGAGACGATACCTTTACCTATCCCAATCCTGGGCCCAGTCGTGTCGGTCCGTCGAATGCAGAGACCAAAAAGGCTCGGAAACGTCGCCGGAGGCTCGAGCGGGAGGAGGCTATGGCGCATTCTAGGGCGCAAGCCTTGCTACCGTCTTTCAGCGTTCTTCCGTTCCTGCCAGCGCTCAATTCATGGCGTGCACCTGCTCCTGCTTTTAATCCTTACTCCCTCGGCATCCCTGCGCAGCCTTTTCCGCCAAATAATATGCTTTTTCCGGACCACGGCGGATACAATACCCCACCTCAGTACCCTACTCACTCGACCTCGCATTCGTACGCCCAGCCTCAGCGATACAACAACAGCGTTCCTACCCATGAGCGCAGACATGAACCCTCGACGTGGGTCTCTTCTATGGCGGCGGGGTCGCACAATCCAGATATTGATTTTTGGGACGAGTATCCCCCTGCTGTACCTGCACCACCTCCCATGGAACCATCCCCCCCTCCTGCGCCTCCCCCAGTAGTGGCACCCCCTCCACGCCCAGCTACCCCTACTCCCCCGCCTCCGCCCCCGCCCACCGTTGCCGTGAAATCTACAGCGCCCAAGAAACCCGTCTCCCTCATAATCGGCATGAATCCCGATCAAGACCGCCACAGCAAGCACGGCACCTTCCACCACTCCGTCCACACGATAACTTCTCTCCCGTCTAATCCCCCCAACGGCGAAGCCTACATCCCGAACCCGGCTCGCACGATCGTGATGGAGCAGCTTCCCAAGACGCACCGCACGCGCGACTTTATCAAGTCGTGGAGCAAAGGCGCCTGTGGTGCGCATCCGGTGTACTTTGCCGTCGACCCGCCGTCGGCGAAGGCGCTCATCGAGTTTGCCACGGCGGAGCTAGCGCGGAAGGCGTGGGGGAGCCCTAAACTGGGCGGGGTCACCGGGCCTCCTATCAAGGGCAAGCCGCGCGCAGATCTTATCCGCGTGTGGTGGTACCGCGTCGACGGCGTTGGTGCGGGCGCTGGTGTCGGCGAGATCGAGGAGGGCGAGATTGAGGGCGATGCAGGGGAACGAGAGGTCAGCGTTCCACCTGAATCGATGTTGACGCCGACGGCGGAGAAGAAGGAAAGCAAAAAGGAGAGGAAGGCGAGATTGGCGCGAGAGAGGGAGGCGAAGATGCCCAAGGTGCAGCCGGGCGCACCTGAGGCCTCATCCCATGGCGACACACCTGCACAGGCAGATACAACGGAAGACGAGATGACTGACGCTCTGCCGTTCTCCACCGTCCCTCTAGCGGAGAACACCTATCCCTTGCCCTCCATTCCGCCGCCCCTTGCCTATCTGACCCCGGCGTGGCCGGTCGACCCGTCCTGGAACGACGGGGTCTCGAGTACAGCCCCGTCTCTCCCTTCCGCGCCATTTAGGCCCCCGCTTCCGCCCCAGTCTGCGCTCGAGACTCACTGGCAAGCGAGGTATCCCCCCAGGCGGCAGGAGTGGGGCGACTACGGTGGGGCCAATGCCAATCCGCCATCTGCGCCAATGGCTAGCAACGGCAATGGCGCGCCGCCCTTCCCATTCCCCGCGGAGCCCCTCCCTCCGTCGGCGCAACCCGCACCATCATTGTTCAGCCCTACCGCAGCAGACATGGACGTGGACATGGAGCTCGACACGCCGGCGACCCCCAGCTTCCCGTACCCGCTGCCTTCGCGGCCCGCGCAAGCGCACGACGCCCCTACCGAGACGAGTGAGCCAGTACCTCATCCTCCGCCCCCGCGCGCGCCGGCCTCGTGGTCGCAGACGCACTCCGCCCTCCCCACGCCCACGCCCACGCCCCCTCCTCAAGCGTCCTCGTCCTCCCCGCGCCTCGCCGCCGCTCAAGCACAGCCCGCGCCCCCGCTCGAGCCGCGCGCGATGAAGAACGCCCCGAAGGGCCCGAGCTTTGTGAAGCGCTCACTCGTCGCGCGGCACAAGGACCTCGAGGAGCGCATCGCGCGGGGGCGGATGGAGCTTGGGATGCTGCCCAAGGTTGAGGCGCCGCCGCAGCCTCAGGCGGCGACGTCTGTGCCTGTTGATGAGGCGAACGGAGCGGGGAAGGAGAAGGGGAAGGAGGATCCCGCGAGCGCGGCATCGATGGAGGATAATTTGCGGAGGCTGGTGCTGAAGAGCCAGAAGAATAAGAAGACGTTGGCGGCGACGGCTCCGGTGACGACATCGACCGCGGTGCCCCCGACGGCGGCGGCGATAGCCGGTTCGAGTACGAGCACAGCGGTGTCGACGCGGCTGCCTACGCCTGTGGAGAGCGTGGGAGCCACGGAGCCGAAGCCCAAGCCGGCGCAGATGCAGACGGTGTCGGTGTCGTCTGCGTCCGGAGGCTTCTCGCTTGACGACCTTGCGGTGTCGTTCATTACGGAGACGATCCAGACGCTAATGCCTGGTGCATCTGCACCTCCGCCGCCGCCGGCCCAGCCCGCCGTGTCCGCGCCCCCCACGCCTACCCCTACATCCAGCATTAGCAACACGACCGTCCCCAGCAGCAACGGCAACACCCCCACCCCCACGAATGCCAACGCAAGCCTCAAGCAGGCGCTCGCGGCGAAACAGCGGCGGCTCGAGCAACACATTGCGGAGAGCAAGACGTTGATGGCGCAGCTGACGGGCGCGCGGAGCAAGCAGGAGAAGGAGCGTATTCTCGTGGTGATGCGCGAGCGGAGCCGGTACGTCCGTCTGTCTCTTCTCATACCCATCCCTCTTTGGGCTGCGTTTCTTGCATTTTTGCGTGTTTTTGGATACGAGGCTAAGGGTTGGCGCGGTACACAGGATGATGGAGGAGGAGACGACGACGACGACGCAGGCGGCCACGGGGACGGATAACGCTAATGCGACAAACCCGCCCCCGCCCCCGCCGACGCCGGCGGAGAACGCGCCCAAACTGAGCGTCGAGGCGACGCTGGTGACGAAGCTGCGGTGGCCCGAGAGCCGGAACGACGTGTGTGTGCTGATCATCAGCGATGACGAGGATGAGGGGAGCGAGAGCGAGGGGGATGACTAGGTCAAGTGCGTCTCTTTCTCGTGAGGTATGTTTTGTGTTTCTTTTTGTGGGGATTTTGGGGAGGGGAGGGTGTGGAGCGGGTGTGGAGACGGACGACGGACGAGCTACCGAGACTGCGCGGAAGTACAAGTATATTCTCGCCGCTTCTTTCTGGGACGCTTCTCAAACTAGCCTAGGGAGGTCGCTCGATGCGCCTTCGGCCGTGACACACAAGGTGAGTATTGTCCATGTTCTCCCGCATCTGCTCTCATCGAGAGAACCTTGTTAATCCTTTGCAGTCTCCGACGACTCTGGCAAACGGCGCAAAGATACAAGACAATACACGCGGAGCCAAAGCCATCTCAGCGCAGAGAAAGACTGATTTCTCGGTGACTATGAGGTTTGTGCTCGCCAGGCCCTATGCTGGCTGGCGGGTGGCGGAGTAAAAGACTCTTTGCTGGGCTCCTAGCTTTACTCGTCCCATTTCCATGGACGCAGTAATTTTAGCTTCGCTCAGCACTGTGTTTGTTCTGTTTGGAATATATTCATGTTTTTCTGGTTATCCCTGCCGTGAACCATCTTGTGAACTGTCCTGCCTGAGCGGTCTACATACAAGGAGAAGCTGCGTAGAAGGAGGTGGAATGCACCAGACAAGCCTGCACAGCATTGATTGGTCAGCGGCTTGCGGCCAAACACCCACAAAACAAGGTAACGGCAAAGCTACAGCTTGTTCCCTACCACCACCAGCGTCTCGCTTCTTGTCGTCCCTCTACACCGTAAGTCTCCGTTCTGCTCGAATCCCGCCCTAGCTCACCCTCCTCGTCCTCCCATCCGCCCTGAATCGTCCAAAATCGTCCTTGTCGCCCTGGAATGCCCTTGTACCGATCTTGTGCGATTACATCGATTTTTAGCCTCTTGTCCTCTAGTTTTCTTGCTCGAAAATGGCCTTGAAGCGCATTAACAAGGTGTGTCTTCGTTCTGCTCTCAATGGCGTCTTTGTGTGGCGGCGTCTTCAGGGGTGATATGCTGACCTCGTTACCCGCTCTTGCAGGAATTGATTGATCTCGGACGTGACCCACCCTCGTCGTGCAGCGCAGGACCGACGGGAGACAACATGTTCCAGTGGCAGGCAACAATTATGGGTCCGGTATGTCCTTATCTACGCCGCGCTGTCGCCCGAGCAAGGCTGACTGAGCGCTCCCAGGGTGAATCTCCATATGCGGGCGGCGTATTCTTCCTGTCTATCAGCTTCCCCGTCGACTACCCCTTCAAGCCGCCCAAGGTCTCCTTTACGACCAAGATTTACCACCCGAATATCAATGCCAATGGGTCGATATGTCTGGACATCCTGAGGGATCAGTGGTCCCCGGCATTGACCATTTCGAAAGGTGCGTCCCCTTTGCTCCTCGCCCGTGCCCTCCGGGTCCGTCCCACAGCGAGCTGACTCATGACGTGACTTAGTCCTGCTTTCGATTTGCTCGATGCTGACCGACCCCAACCCCGACGACCCGCTCGTCCCGGACATTGCGCATCTGTACAAGACGGACCGCACCCGCTACGAGGCCACTGCTCGGGAGTGGACGCGGAAGTACGTCCCCTTTTATCTGCCTCGTGTGGCCACTTTAACCCCGATTTAGGTATGCCATGTAACATGTGTCTACACGCGCTACTGTAGAATATGTTTTGGCTCTCTTGTACTTCTTACATTTTTACCTACTCGTGACAATTCATCGGCGACTACCTAACTCTTACCTTGTGCTGCGTATTTTCCCCGTTGAGGCTGTGCAATGCTGACGCCGCTAAGCCAGCCGGCGGCACAGCAAACCTTCAAATCTGTTGCGCACAGACACGGCACCGCCGTAGAGTGATTTGTGATTCATCGTCTGTCTTCCTCTGTCATTACTCTTCCGATACCACTTTGCGGAGGACACCTCGTGTATATCGGCCCCAATATGGCAATTTCCCTTCTTGGAAGGCTGCGAGGTTTTTTTTTGCTTTGTAACTTCTCCGCCCATGAATGCTGAGTAGAATTCTCCGCTCGGGTTATCCTGACCCTGCCTGCGTCGTCTGGCGGCATCATTTACTCTGGAGTTATGCGAAAGTCCGTCTTGAAACGCGTTTATGGCACTGCACGTGCCCCTGCGCGCGCCTTCGGCGCACACCCAAATTTGGACAATAGTATTCTAACGCGGTGCGATTTGTTTAATCTACTTTATCATGGCACAGGCTGCACATCCTGCAAGAGCTCTCCGAGGTTGTCCGTTATTCGTGAATCGCCCGAGAAACCCGCAGGAGCTCGGTAATCCAAGGCCTGGGAGGATTGCCACACACGGACCACCGATTTTGCTCGACTAAATTCTGTATTATCGCCGGCTAATGGATTCGTCTGACGGTGCATTAATTTTGCCTCTCCGAGATCTCCTGGACGGGTGGTATATGAGGACCACTGAATGAGATCGACGGCCATTGTCCTATTCATACACCTACGCACACGACCAAAAGCCAAAAATCCGCCCCGAGTCGACCGCTATGCCTCCAGTACACACGAACCACAACCCCTACGAAGGCTGGTCCAAAACAAACTCGGGCCACTCGAATTACTCCAGCGGCAGCGCGTCCGGCGCGCCCCCGCCGTCCATCTTCGGCGCGCTCCCGTACCCAACGCCGCCCAACACGCGCTTCGCGCCGAATCTGACCACGTTATATCTCACGTCGCTCAGCCCGAGCGTGCTCAATTGCGCGGTCATCGGCCCGCACTCGCGCCTGCACTACTCGATCTCGACGGACAGTAACATGCCTGGGTACACCGTCGTGAAGAACGCGGACCGGAAGAGCGTCGCGCTGATCGAGTGGACGAAGCAGCCGCGCGTCGAGATCCGCGGCGCGGTGCCGAAGCAGGAGACGAAGGGGTGGCTCAAGATTTCGAGAGACCAGACGTGCGTCGGTTTTTCGGTGCCCGTGTCCTGCCATAGTATATTTAACTCGCTTTTTATTTATGCAGGTACCGGACCATGACCGTACGCGGGTTCCAGTACACGTTGGCACCCCAAGATCAGTACATTAACGTAAGTTGTTCAATCAGCAATAAGTTCGAGCCGGAATTAATCGTCGCCCCTTAGCTCTGCTCCTCCGGTCCCTCGCCCCAGTTCCTCGGGAGGATATCCCGAGGCGATGACGCCGTCATCGTCGAACTCACCCCGGACGCCATCCAACTCGGCCTCCAGGACACCACAATCGTCGTCGCGGTTCTCCTTCAGTGTGGTCACAACATCGACTGATGTACTGTACTTTATCCACAACCTCGGTTGAGTCGTATATCTATCGATATCTATTATAGATGAGTCGGCGAGCTGGAACTTTCGTTCTGTACCGCCTTAGAGCATAATTTTGTTATCATACCTTGACCCTTTATCTTTATTGTACGTACTTACCCTCGATAATTTGTTGTATTCTTGGAATCTTTTTTTCTAGACTCTCTGAACCGGCAGGATGTGCCCGAAAGGAATATAAATTAATACTTCGCCCTTATGCTCAGCCCGCCCAGCTCCGGTCCAGCATTTACTTAATCCTCCTACGCATCAAGCTGGTTTATCTGGCAGCCCGATCGAGTCCATCAATTCAACTTCAAGTTGAACCAGATCCAACTTGACATTCGGGTTTTGCCGCCAGGGGTTGTCTCAGACTTCCACGCACCTCCAATGCTTTGCTAACGATTTTGCAAAAAGCTTGAATTCGACGACGACGAGCTTGCTACTATGACTAGCGCTATCCAACTTGAACGCTTCTGGAGTTTTGCCGTAATCCCTGTTAGCACAGCTCCAGAAAATGACGCAATGTAGCGAGGATCAAATCCTGGTCCGTAAGTCGTCGGATTGGCCGTTCACGTCAAGTTCACGTACCGTCACTGGGCTCGAAACCGCCTGTAGATGAGACGACTCGGAGTCTCGATATACAGCTACCGGCTCCGGTCTATTATGTCTACACGACGCAGATCTCGGCCTTTCTATCAATATCTACCCCACCAATACCCCACACATACCTAGGATTGGTTCGAGAGCCTTGGAAACCACTAGGCTCTATGCCACGCCTTGAGTGGCCGTACATCGACTCTATCTTCTATATCCTCGGAAACCACCCAGTATGCCTCGAGAGGCCTTTCAAGCAACGTTCAAGTTCGACATGGCCCAGGTGACGCTAATCAGGTTGCAATCCACTGGCGGTGCTGCACTGGATGTCTACCAATAGCTCCACAGCCTACATCAATAGGAAGTATAAAAGGAGGAGTCTCCGCGCATTCAGATACAGAATTCATTCCCACTACTACACACAATGTCGCTCGACCTCACATTTCAATCTAAAGATATCCTGAACAGCCACCTGAACAACGGCCATTCTAACCTATACACCACGTCCTCCGATCGCGGCATGCTGGGCCGCAAAGTCACCTCGCTCGAAATGGCTGGCTCCCTTTCTGGCCCGACGGGGAAGATACACTGGCGCGACAAGACGTTCGAAATCGGGGGAAAGACACAGAAATGGAAGGAGCTCGAGGGCTCTAAATGGTTTTCTTTGTACGTATTCCTGGAGACTTCGGAATTAATATTGAATATCCTGACCTTCAGAGATCGAGAATGGGAATGGTCGGGGTACACCTACACCGTCAAGCATGCGCATCATAAGTGGACGGTACGGAGCGACAGTTCGTGCGAATCGCAAATTATCTCAATTTTCGAACCGCCAGGTAACCAACTCTCATGGCGAAGTCGCGTGCCTCACAGAGTACAAACCCCATCTTTTTCATGACAATGAACATGTGACTCTCAGAATTTCGCCCGAAATTAGGGACGAGCACCAACGCGCGTTCATTATCCTTGTGCTGCTCTACTCGGAAACCAAACGTCTGGATGTACGTTGTTCCGAGTCATTCCTCCATACTTCTCGTTGAAACTCATGGATCCTTGTAGAGGAAAAAGGCTGCAGCGGCGGCGGCGGGTTAAATCTGAAGAACGTGTGAATAAAGACAGGTTTTGTGCCCAGACTTTCAGTGAAGCGGGAGAAGAAAAGAGTGCATAATATGAGTGACTTGAGGCTAATCTTCGACTTTTTCTGTCGGATGAGAATCATGTGATGTTGTCTCTCTTCTGCAAGTGCATCCAAAGTGCATCATCCTCGGAGCTGAAAAAAATGAAGCCAGACATATTCAGCGCCGTCGTTTTGTGGCCTACCAGACAAGGATGAGGGCACAGATTTGACTGTCCACTGCCCGGCGCTGTTGAGGATGTCCTTTGGATTGAAGTTGAACAGTGAGGAGAATGAGGGGTGGTCACGGTGCCAGGTGGACTCGGATAAGTACCCCGCATGTGTGTTTGATCTTCCATGGGCTGCATCTGCATACATACCGTTTCTTTCATGAGCGTTCGCCGTCTTGGGGGCAAGCTGTAGATTGAGACTAGTCTCATCCACAGACGGTTTCGAGCCCAGTCGTGGTACGTGAAACGGCCAATCCGACGACTTGTGGACCAGGATTTGATCCTCGCTCCATTCCGTCATTTTCTGGAGCTGTGCTAACAGGGATTACGGCAAAACTCCAGCGAAGCGTTCAAGTTGGATAGCCCTGGTCCTAGTAGCAAGCTCGTCATCGTCGAATTCAAGCTTTTTGCAAAACCGTTAAGAAAGCATTGGAGGTGCATGGAAGTCTGAGACAACCCTGGCGGCAAAACCCGAATGTCAAGTCGGATCCACTGGTTCAACTTGAAGTTGAATTAATGGACTCGATCGGGCTGCCAGATAAACCAGCTTGATGCGTATTAGGAGGATTAAATAAATGCTGGACCGAAGTTGGGCGAACGCTCATGAAAGAAACGGTATGTATGCAGATGCAGCCCATGGAAGATCAAACAAACATGCGGGGTACTTATCCGAGTCCACCTGGCACCGTGACCACCCCTCATTCTCCTCACTGTTCAACTTCAATCCAAAGGACATCCTCAACAGCGCCGGGCAGTGGACAGTCAAATCTGTGCCCTCATCCTTGTCTGGTAGGCCACAAAACGACGGCGCTGAATATGACTGGCTTCATTTTTTCAGCTCCGAGGATGATGCACTTTGGATGCACTTGCAGAAGAGAGACAACATCACATGATTCTCATCCGACAGAAAAAGTCGCAGATAGCCTCAAGCCACTCATATTATGCACTCTTTCCTTCTCCCGCTTTACTGAAATTCTGGACACAAAACCTGTCATTATTTACACGTCTTTCAGATTTAACCCGCCGCCGCCGCTGCAGCCTTTTTCCTCTACAAGGATCCATGAGTTTCAACGAGAAGTATGGAGGAATGACTCGGAACAACGTACATCCAGACGTTTGGTTTCCGAGTAGAGCAGCACAAGGATAATGAACGCGCGTTGGTGCTCGTCCCTAATTTCGGGCGAAATTCTGAGAGTCGCATGTTCATTGTCATGGAAAAGATGGGGTTTGTACTCTGTGAGGCACGCGACTTCGCCATGAGAGTTGGTTACCTGGCGGTTCGAAAATGAGATAATTTGCGATTCGCACGAACTGTGGTTGCGCACCGTCCACTTATGATGCGCATGCTTGACGGTGTAGGTGTACCCCGACCATTCCCATTCTCGATCTCTGAAGGTAACAATATTCAATATTAATTCCGAAGTCTCCAGGAATACGTACAAAGAAAACCATTTAGTAGAGCCCTCGAGCTCCTTCCATTTCTGTGTCTTCCCCCCGATTTCGAACGTCTTGTCGCGCCAGTGTATCTTCCCCGTCGAGCCAGAAAGGGAGCCAGCCATTTCCAGCGAGGTGACTTTGCGGCCCAGCATACCGCGATCGGTGGACGTGGTGTATAGGTTGGAGTGACCGTTGTTCAGGTGGCTGTCCAGGATATCTTTAGATTGGAATGTGAGGTCGAGAGACATTGTGTAGTAGCGGGAATGAATTCTGTATCTGAATGCGCGGAGACTCCTCCTTTTATACCTCCCATTGATATAGGCTGTGGAGCTATTGGTAGACATCCAGTGCAGCACCGCCAGTGGATTGCAACCTGATTAGCGTCACCTGGGCCATGTCGAACTTTAACGTTGCTTGAAAGGCCTCTCGAGGCATACTGGGTGCCAGTTTCCGAGGATATAGAAGATAGAGTTGATGTACGGCCATTCAAAGCGTGGCACAGACCCTAGTGGTTTCCAAGGCTCTCGAACCAATCCTAGGCATGTGTGGAGTAGGTGATCTTGATCGTTATGAGCCGGGAAAACCACAAAGGCCGCAATCTGCGTCGTGGTACTATATAGACCGAAGCCGGTCTGTCTTGGGCAGGCTGTAGATTGAGACTCGTCTCATCTACAGGCGGTTTCGAGCCCGTACGTGAAACGGTCAGTCCGACGACTTACGGACCAGGATTTGATCCTCGCTACATTGCGTCATTTTCTGGAGCTGTGCTAACTTAAACAGGGATTACGGCAAAACTCCAGCGAAGCGTTCAAGTTGGTCCAGGATAGCGCTGGTCCTAGTAGCAAGCTCGTCTTCGTCGAATTCAAGCTTTTTGCAGACCATCAGAAAAGCATTGGAGGTGCGTGGAAGTCTGAGACAACCCCTGGCGGCAAAATCCGAATGTCAAGTCGGATCCACTGGTTCAACTTGAAGTTGAATTGATGGACTCGATTGGGCTGCCAGATAAACCAGCTTGATGCGTATTAGGAGGATTAAATAAATGCTGGACTGAAGTTGCAGACCGGCTCCGGTCTATACCCCGACGCAGATTTCGACCTTTCTGGTTTCCCGGCTCATAACGATCAATATATCACCTACCCCACACATGCCTAGGATTGGCTCGAGAGCCTTGGAAACCACCAGACTCTGTGCCACGCTTTGAATGGCCGTACACCAACTCTATCTTGTATATCCTCGGAAACCACCCAGTATGCCTCGAGAGGCCTTTCAAGCAACATTCAAGTTCAACAAGACCCAGGTGACGCTAATCAGTATCAGGCTCCAATCCACTGGCGGTGCTGCACTGGATCGCTACCAGTAGCTCCACAGCCTATATCAATGGGAGGTATAAAAGGAGGAGTCTCCGCGCATTCAGTACGGTACAGAATACATTCCCCCTGGTTGCGAAGTTCATGGCCAAGAAATTGTACACGCTAGGTGAGGACAAGGGACGTTGCACAGCCACTTTCTGGATGCAGATTGAGTTGGCTGTGCCGGCAGAACCGGGCCGAATTGGTTTGCTTTTATCCACCACCGCCATGTCTTCAGAATCTCTTCTGCCAAAGGATACTGAAGACACGGCCGCTGTATTCCAGCTCTCTTCTCTCCCCCCTTCAGATTTTGCCGCTGTGGTCCCATCGCTACTTCCTTTTATGGTCTGGCGCAACGGCCCAAAACCTCTCACTAGAGAACCTTTAATCGAACTCTTCGTTTCCCGCTTGACCGTTAGTGCACCCTCCCCCAATGACCCTCTCGTTTCTGCCATTATCTCAGCTCTAGCTAATCCCGCGATGACCACTGCGGCTGCAGACCTGAAGCGTTCTTTGTTACAATGCGTTTTGTCAGTCTTGCCAAAAGACCGGATTGAACCGTACCGCGCCGCGCTCGGGCGATTGGTAACAAGCCCCACCGAGGCCGAGACTGCGAAGGGACCATGGCCGCCAATAGGTAAAAGGAGCGCGGACCTCCTCGAGTTCCTTGACGCGTCGCATGCGTGGGTCCCGCGCCATAAAGGGGACGACTTGGGAATGCGGAGTCTAGAGCTCATACAGACGGCTGAAGAGATGCGGCCGTACGTGAAACGGATGCTCGTTTGGCTGCAGGACTACCACTGGCCGCCTATGCCGGGATGCTCGGCGCAGCTCGCCCGCTTTCCGGAGCTTGCTTTGGATCCCATTCGCGAGATTCTGCGGATGGGCGACGACGGGGAGTGGTCGTGCCATTTGTTGGAATTCCTCAAGGACTCTATGCCCGGGCAGTTGAGGGAGAAGGCAAGAGTCGAAGTGGAGAGGATCGCCCAGCGTCCGACGCAGAGCGAGATTGATAACGAGACTAGCGAGGTTGCGGTTGATTGCTTGGAGGCAATGGATGATTGGCTGGCCAGAGCAAAAATGTAAGTCGCTCCATATCAACAACTTCCTTACTGACTCAAGTCGCAGCTTGTCAAACAAGAGATTGCAGTGACTCTTGATATTTGGGCAAAGTTCCAAGATTCGCTTGCAATGTCATTCCAAAAACCTACTCGCTGAATATTTATTCCAAATCTTTATACTATCTGGATCGCGTAGCTGTCAAAGCAAACCAACCGAAACCTCACCTTGGCCTACAAATTTCGCACTGGCAGTTCTGTCGAGGATCCCGAAGCCAGGTATGCTCTTCCTTACTATGAGCGCTTATCCCCTAGCTTTTTCAAGAAAACGTTCTCACCGTCAACGATCTTACACTGCCGCACAAGTAGCAGCAGCGCGACAATTATCGGTGTCCATTTATTATTATTGCAATATTTAATGACGTTTCTGAGACTGCCGCCGCTATCCAGCACATGAACAGCCTCGTCGAAGTTTTGGTTCAGCATCCGCATGGCTCCAACCAACTTGAAATGATGACACGCAATGTTGCGATGAAATCCTGGCCCATAAGTCGTCAGAATAGACATTTCGCTCGTCACGAAGCGGATTGCGAGCTTTTTGGTTTTCCGCGTGCATGTAACCCTAACACAGCTGCTTACTGTAAATTCTAGGGCAGACTGGACGGAAATAAAAACGATTAAAACCGTTTGTAAACGTTTAGAAACGGAAACGGTCGGAGCCTTACATGATCTGATGCTCCATTCCAGTGCTACACCAGTGACCAGATTCGTACCAGTGGCTCCGCAGCCATTGAAGAAGTATAAAAGAGACGCGGCCTTACGCAAACTTCATCAACTTCACCGCAATGTCTCTCGATCTCACCTTCCAATCCAAAGACATTTTGAACAGCCACCTGCACACTGGGCACTCCCATCCGTACACCACGTCCTCATCGAGCGGTGTGCTCCTCGGCCGCAAAACCACGACGTTGAAGACGTCCGGGTTTCTTTCCGGTTCCGCGGGGAAGATACACTGGCGCGATAAGACGTTCGAGGTTGGGGGGAGGACGAAGAAGTGGAAGAAGGTCAAGGGGTCTGCGGGGTGGTTTACTTCGTATGCATTCCCTATTAATGTTTCAGCGGTTTTGGAGTTAATATTGTTACATTCAGCGCTCGAGAATGGGAATGGTCGGGCCACACCTACACAGTCAAGCACTCGCATCGTAGATGGACGGTAAGTATGGACAACTGCATATCGTTATTCAACCTTCGTTCACTGGCTTACTGGAAGAATTTTTGAACGGCCAGGTCACAACCTCCAATGGCGAGGTCGCACATTTTACGCCGTACAAGTCCCACCTTTTGCGCGCGAGCCAACATGCATCCCTGCACATTTCACCGGAAATCCACGACGAGCATCAGCGCGCGTTCCTCATCCTCGTGTTGCTGTATTCTGAGACCACATACAAGGATGTACGTTGTTCAACTTCAGAGTGCACAATAATTTGGCGGCCCGCGCTCACAGATATTATCAGACACCGGGTACTGCGCCAGCTTAATTCTCGATCTCGAGCCCGTGCATAAAACCAACATGGCAAAAAACGGGGCAGTGGGCCGCCAACTTAAATGACAAATTTCGTACTGGGAACCCTAAGGTAATCCGAAATACATAAGTACACTAGGGGCAGTCAGAGTAGATGATTCAGGCGCGATTCTGGGGCGATTCTGATCAACGATTTAGAGACGATTATGGGATTAAAAAATCGTTAATCGTCCAGAATCGCTCAGAATCGTTTCTGAATCACCTCCAGAGGCGATTCGACGATTCTGAACGATTCACGATTTACGGCGATTCTCCCCCAATTTAATCGACCCAGAATCGGCACATAATCGTCCCTGAATCGTCGAGCATAATCGCCGCTGAATCCTCTACTCTGACTGCCCCTACTATTATACACCCGGAGGTGAATCCGAGGTATATATTACGAGCACTATACACTGGCTGAGCATTTCGACTTTCAAGCTTCAAGTCTCGCCGCCGCCGCCGTCTCGGTGAAAAATTTCATCTTTTGTCGCGAACGTGGTTGGAACGTGGCAAATATATTCGTACATGGTTCCCAAAAGGAAATAGGCACGTGCTCCACGCGCCGTTTTGTCAATGTCACACTTTTGTCACTGCCTACGTTTATCACCAACTTTCCTATACCTTTTCACGCGTTCTTTGTTTCGCCTTTAATGCCGAAAGGACAGTCATGAACTAAAAATCTCGGCCTTTGGGCTGTCAAGTCAAGGTCCGTCTTTAACAATGAAAGCCCAATTTGTTACTCATTCCCCGGCTCGTCTGCAGCGGAAAGGCACGCGCAGACAAAGAGGAGCCAAAAACCGACGTCTACGAAGAGGCCCATCCCAACGGTCACGCAGATTTAGCCCACTGGCTGCAGCTCAGTGACACGACGCACATCAAGATGGCTGCGCTGCCCACAAGTGCAGCCCCTGTGCGTCGTGGTGCTTATCATAGTACCCAAATGGGGAAGCAAATCTCGCAGCGACGAGCTCGGGAAATGCGAAAGGTCGAGAGAGAGAATGACCAGGGGAGAACAGGAGGATATGCGGCATGGATTGAAGAAAAGTCGTGTAATGTGACTTCTTCTCGCGTCGCCAACCTCTTTCTCGGGACCTGGACTCGTAGTCAAATCAACGATATCGATCATTGTTACTGGGAGGTTGGAGGCTTGAATTTAATCCGTGCAACGGTTGTTCAATTATATTCTTCGTTAGGTACGTTTGTTCCACCCTAGTTTCTTCGCACTGACGTATCCCGCGGCTCAGGCGATATTGGCGCGAAGCTGCTGTTTAGACAGTGAATGAATCACGGGGCGTCGTCCCCGCACTCCCGCACCTCTCATCGTCATGAGACTGGCTCGCACCTTAACATTGCTCGTGTCCGCTCCCTACAAGTCGCATATCCGATACACAATCCTCCTCCGCCATGAAATCGTTCTCGCTGGTGTCTCTAGATTTCCAAGCTATCATCACATGGCGCTCGTCGCTGACATCCACTCTCATCGTTTCCACCTCATCGGCATCCCTCTAGATCCACGTCATCATCTCCGCGATGTAGGCTCTTCGCTCCTGGTATGCCCCCTCGACCTTGTCGTTGTCAAGCACCGCAGAGGGGAGATCTCCAGGTTCCCGAACCGCACGTCATCCGACTCCGCAAGTCTCATCCTCCTGCCCCTACCCCACCCTTCCGCGCGCCCTCCTAATCGACACGACACACCCGCACCCGTCGCCAGCCCGTGTACCGTGTAACCCAGCCTAGCTTCAGCTCCCTCCCGCGCTCGAGGTTGTCTGCGTCTTGGTCAAGCAGTAACGGACGGAGTCAGGGGTCCTGCGAGAACCAAGCACCGCCTCCGGGGAGTCTTAAGGTCGAGAGGATGCGAATGCGCCGATACATGGGCTCGGATGGCCCTGCTTGCGCTCGAGGTTACCGGCGACTCGAGTCGCTTGGGATCCACCACCAACGCGAGACATGCGGCGCCTGGCTTTGTCGGAGTCGGAGTCCCACGCCAAGTGGCAGAGGGATCTTCTCTGGATGCGGATGTCACCGAGCGAGCTCGTCTAATACCATCCCGATCGCTGGCGCAAGATCGCGGCATGCGTCTTTGTCGAGAGAGCAGCGCCGAGCAGCGGAGGGCACGAGAGGGCTTGCACGGAGGGGATACACCATCGAGGTCAAGCACGGAGATGTCGCGTGAGCTCCGAGCTCGACGTTGCGGGCTTGGGAGTCATCATCGTCGGTGCGCGACTTTGTCGAACGAGGATACCATCCGGAGTCTCCTACCGAGCAGCAGAGACTATCCCATTCCGGTCAACAGGTCGAGTGCGGAGAGGATGCGGATGTCGCCGCCGCAGCGTGAGCTCGCTGGTCCACGAGGCATGGGGTGCATCGTCGGCGCGCGGCGCATGCGCTGGGCGAGATCTTCTTCCACCCGACCCGCCGGCGTTCAAACGCGCGCGCGCAACGCTAGCTGCAGCCGGTCCTTGGCTCCTCTAATCGACGGCACCTTCCGTGTCCCGTCACTGCAGGGCGCAGCGACGTTGTGGCGTGGCGGTGCGCGAGGAAGCTACGGGGAGAGTCCCGGTCTCGCGGACACGATGGTCTGTGCCGTGGGGAATGGGCTCACGGGCACAGACCACGGGCTCTAGACTACCTTCGTCGACATCCTGCAGCCGCTTGGCCTCTCGTGATTCTACATACTACCCCGGCGTTGGCTCCCACCACGACAAGCCCCGGAGCTGCTCGTTCGATACAAGGACAAGCGCCAGCGCTACGATCATGCCTCAACCGCTGGAGTACAACTGCACGAGGTGCAAGCCGCCATGGTGCGGAGGCCAGTCCGAGGCTCCCGACGTACTCTAGAGTCTATGGTGCAAGATTCTTCCCAGCGCATGATGGCTCGTCGCGCGCGCGTGTTTCTACCCCCTCGGTCTCGGGACAACGTACACGCTTCCACCCACCTCCGCCTCCAGACGGCGCACATGGTGCGCTGCGGCTGCCGTGCGCACCAATGTTCCTCCGGCGCGCCCAAGCACATCCCTCCAACACCACCCGATTCAATCCTTTGGCGTCTGCGTCAGTTCCCACACTGCTCCGAGTCCGTCAACGTGCCCAAATTGCAGATTCGAGGGGTGCCCGAGTTGCACCTCGACGCCGGCGCGGCCAGTCGTCAATGTCCCATCGACATCAGCTTCACTTTGCCAAGTTCTTGGAAGAGTCTGTTTGGTCTATCTTCGGAACTATATACATGTACCGCCAGTGTGTCTTGCGTCGCTCCCCATACTCCATGCTGCCTCCTCACACGCTGCGCGTTTACGAACCGGCTTTCTTCTCTCGCGGACGTTTCTCTTCCCTCAAACACCCAGCGACGCCGATTGCCGGGCAGCGGCGCGCGTATCCACCCTCGTTCCGAGTCCCCGCAAAAGCTGCCGTTTCGTGCGGGCCCAAGGCCATCGCCTCAAGCTACTTATTTCCGCAGCCTCCTCCTCTGAGTTCCAAGCCTCGTTGATATTGATATGAATGTGACAATATGGAGAAGCTCGTCGACTGCGAGCTGTCGATGCCCAGTTTTTCCTCCTTCACGTCCCTCTACTGGCGGGCCGCAGCTCCATCTCCAAAGCCTCTCCTTCTCGATATCTGCCCCTGGAGTCGAAGTCGCCCGTTGTCCTCTTGACCACGACGCACAGCGGCGTAGGAGGAGGCAGGAAAAGAACGGGTACCAAGCTTTGGGACAGCGGCAAGCGTGTGGCCCTTGGCGTGCCGCGGCGCTGCAAGCTTATGAATCTTTGTACTTCTACATTAGGATATCGAAATACCGATCACGCGTTTTGACTTCCTCCTCTCTACTCTCATGTCGAAGCAGAAAGACTCTGTCCTGAATCCACGCACAACCTCCTACGAGTTCCTCGGACCTCCAGGCGCTCTCCTCATCTCCGTCGGTGCCCCTGTCGCCACATATGGACTCTATTTCGGCTGCTCCGAGCAGTCTGGTGGTTGTCCGCCGACACTGGCGTTTGATCGCATCTCCATCGCGCTCTCCGACCCCGCTTGGTGGAAGGGGCTCTGGGACACCCAGGCAGCCCTAATGTACCTTTCCTGGTACACATTCTGCATCGTAGCTTGGGCCGTCTTGCCTGGGGAACGCGTTGCGGGCACAACTCTCCGCACTGGGGAGAAAAAGCTGTACAAAATCAATGGTACGATCTCTGTTCTTTTATTTTATGGTACGATGCGCCTCTGATGTCACTGTAGCCTTCTCGACGTTCCTCCTTGCATTGGGTCTGACTTGTGGCGTCATCTATTGCTATGGACCGCAGTCTTTCACATTCTTTTACGAGAAATTCGTCGGCTCATTACCGCGTCGATCATCATGTCCCTTTTCCAAGGCGTCGCCTGTTATGCAGCCTCCTTCCGTCCGAGAGCCCTTCTTGCGCTCGGCGGTAATAGCGGCAACCCCATCTACGATGTCTGCAGCGCTCCTTTGCTTTTTTTTCCAGCTCGCAACTGACATTCCACCAGTTCTTCATCGGACGTGAACTGAACCCGTCTATCGGATCATTTGACCTCAAAACATTCAACGAACTTCGCCCTGGATTAATTCTATGGATGTTCATCGACATTAGTATGGTCTGCGAACAGGCGACGCGTCGCGGCGGTTTCAGCCAAGTTACGAACTCCTTGTGGCTCGTTCTACTTTTCCAAGGGTTGTACGTAGCAGATGCTCTATACAACGAGGTACGTAACGCGACGCGACTCTCCGCATTTACGCACGCTTACCCCGGTTCCTGCAGTCGGGTATTTTCACCCAGAGGGACATAACCACCGACGGATTTGGATTCATGCTTTCTGTCGGCGATCTTGCATGGGTTCCCTTCACCTACTGCCTCCAAGCACGTTACCTCGTCTTCACCCCCGTCGTGCTCGGCCCCATGTGGACAGTAGTCGTCGTGCTCTTCAACTTTGTCGGTTATTACATCTTCAGAACTGCCAACGCAGAAAAAAACGACTTTAGAAACGGCAAGAATCCAAAGAGTTTGCCCATCTCTGTTATCTGTCAGTTACAACGTTTGATGCGGCTTCCCTAGATTTGCAATTCTTTACCACGAAATCGGGCTCTAAACTGATTACATCCGGATGGTGGGGGAGGTCCCGACACCCCAACTATTTGTAGGACCATCCCTCCGTGTAGATGTCTGTTCTCATGTTTGATGCAGCGGCGACCTCTTGATGGCCCTCGCATGGTCCCTCCCGACTGGGTTCACCACCCCGATTCCTTACTTCTACGTCTTCTACTTCCTGTCCTGCTTATTCACAGACAGCGACGCGATGATGAGGCTTGCGAGAAGAAGTAAGCGATTCTCCTGTCCTGTCTACTTCCCCGTCTAACGGTGTGATTTATTCAAGGTATGGGAAGGACTGGAAGAAATATATGGAACTCGTGCCGTACCGTATTTTCCCATACGTGTACTAATCCTACGGGCTTGTGATCTCCATTTGCCCGAGACCACCTCGCAATCAAATTCTTTCTCTCTCGATCGTCCTTCTCCTATATATAACAACTTTTTTTATCAATACATGTTGTCGCGTTGCTGACCATTATGAGAATCGGAGGACACGCTCGTCGCTGAACCCTTGACCAGGTACTCAAAGAAGAAACAGCGAATAATTCCACAACGCATCATCACTCGTCACGCAGTCTCGGACTCTCTGAGTCAAAGCTGGCTCTCGCAAAAAGGCTTCACCAGAAAAGGAAATCTATTTATAACACTACCGCCCATCAATATTGATCCGCCGATCAACATTTCCCTGGTCGCTTAGACAATAAATTGGGGCCACCACTGGAAACCCCTGGCGTCGCAGGTGATGCCGATCGGTTATAGACAGCCCCAGCCACGGACCACGATGAGTGGTGGTGAATTTGCTTGGCAGCCCCACCAAAGCAGGGCAGCACGGTCTCGAGACTTGATTCAACGTTCCGCCCGTTTGAGGTCAAGTTGCGAGTGCTGGGCATTGTCATAATCGTGCTGCTGCTCAAATTTGCTACGAGATTATTCATCCTAATGGAACAGTTGAAGCAAGCTGTTCCTTCTGATGGCCGGGGGTCCGCGTCGTATGTTGACGCTGCCAGCCCACGACGTGGAGGTCAAGTCTATATTACCGCAGCTGATATTTCCGGAGTCATGTGGTTCAGAATTCGACGCTCCTGGCACGAGATTGGACATTGAACGATATCTGCGAAAACTATGTGTACATTGAACAAGAATAAGCAACACGAGTACAGCCGGCAGTTACTCAGTCCTCTACATCCGCTGTGCTGTGGCTTTCAGCATATCAATGACAGTCGTCAGTTTTCGTGTTAGCCTCGTTTCCACCTCATCCAGCCGTTGGTTGACGGCGTTGAATTGCTCGGTAACAAATTCCTGTATAGTTTTATCTCCTTGTTTCAACTGCGGAGTCGGTGCTGATAGTGGCTTATTCTCCGAGTCGGAACGGGCCTTCTGATCGGGCATCGGGCTGGTGTTCATGCGGGCGACGCGAACAAGCATGTGCGAAATATTGTGCCTGGGTGGGTCTCCATCCTTGGGTATCTCACTTCGCAGACGCTTGTGGAAATCCCATGGAGGGGAGTCGTCGATCTTCTTTTCGCAAGAATCACAAACCCAGGGGTCTACAAAACAGAATCATTGCACGAATTAATCAGTCACAGGCGAAGTTTCCATACCATCATAGTTATAGCAATCGATACAATACCAGGAAGGAGTCACTACACGCTCGTGGCAAATAACACACTTGAGTGCCTCGGTATCAGTTGTATTTTTCGGGGTGGCAACACTGGTGCCCAGTGCGGGCAGAGTCGGTTCGAAAGAAGACAGTTCCTCCACAACTGAAGGAGCATTGGTCCGCGCCAACCCGACATCGAATATTGAGTGTGCAGAGTCCCGATCCTGTGCAACCAGTGAAACGCCCAGGGGAACGTTCCGACCAAGGTCATCCGTCGGATCCTTGTACGTCGCGCGCGCGTGACTGAGCCTGTGACCAGCACGTTGTTTCACTGTGAAATAATCCATGAGAAAGAAGAAGTTGCGAGTCTTCACCATAAGGTGAGAGGGGTCGTGAGCTACATCTTTTCAGTGACGGATCCCCGCGGACGCAACGCAGCCGACCTTCTGACAAAGGTCGACGGTGATGGAGGGCTGCTTGGTGCTGAAGCACTCCAAGCAGACTATCCTGGAACGGTGGATATTATCTCCGCATAAATCACAAGTATACCCACGTCTATGGAACGGAAGAGTCAGATGTAGCCTCACTTTGAAACGGAGTGCCTACGGTTGGAGGTTCGCTGATCGATCATACCAAAGGTACAATTTATATAATTCCGTCATCTCCTCGAAACTGAAGGACTTTCTGAGTCCCGAATATTCCACTTGTTGCACTTCGTCGAGAAGGTTTAAATCGTCCTTGTACATGAAGTCTATGACCTGACGCATCTTGGTCATTCGCCCGCAGAGGTACGACAGACGGGGATTCTGCCGTCTGATATTCTCCACGACCGCGTTGTAAGCGAAGGACCATAGCTCCTTGGCGTCCAGTTGCGTAGTCAAGGGGCGCAAACAGAGAATGTAGGATACGGGAACTTTTTTGAACAAAAAAGATCCTTTGGCGTCGGGGCGTTCGAATGTGCCGGTCAGCGTGTCTCTGTCATAGAGGAATGTACCATCGTAATGAATCCGAGTTCCGTTGTCAGTGTAAGCACATTCGAAATTGATCCTCATGCATCCCTGAGGCTTGTTGATCGGGTTCATTGACCCATGAAGAACCCATGCTGAGCCAGCGACTGAAACAACGTTCCCGGATATCGTCATTTCGGTTCCGGAGTCGACCGCTCTGTCTCCATAGTCGATATTGAGACTGGTCATCGAAAGGTATGGCTTCTGGGTTTCAGTCCAATGCCATCCATACCATTTCCCTGTGCTGAACACCAAAGCTTTCAATGAGGATTCAACCACCAGAGAAAACCCGTCGCACATAGATATTTCCGCGGAAGGTGGACTGTAGAAAGAATTATTCAGACGTGGGCTCTGATATCGATTAGACGAGCAAGACCTTGGTGTGTCTGGTGCGGACAGCTCCTCTCCGTCATTGTCCGCCAGATAGAAACTGCGAGACAGCTCAAATAAATGTTTCCGCTTCAACAGACCTTTACCTTATTCTGGCTTGCGGATACACCAGGATGCCGATTAGTTCAGATGGGTCCAAGTCCCAGATCGCAGGATCCTGGCTCCAAGCCGTGGGGTCGCTCTCCAGGAAATATTTTGGGTTTGTCCAGTCCTGCCACTCGCAGTAATTTCTGAACTGCAGAGATTTACGATCTTCAATGTCTCACATCATATAATACAAATATCGACACACCAATCCGCAAGAGAACCATTCAAAAGTTTGTTTCAGATCGGGGATTTGCTGGTTTCGGAAGTGTTCTGGAAAGTGATTAAATTAGCATTACCGTGAGTGCTGCAGACTGCTGCAAACCTTGAAGTTCGACAAATCGACACCACACAGCGGTTACAACCCAAATAACTGTGTTCATGTCGTCATCCAATTCTCGCTGATCCAGTTCTTGCTTCAAACATAAGTGCATTTTTGCAAGATGCCTTCTCATGAGCAATGCTAAAAGTGCGAGGAGCAACTAATATAAAGTATAAGCGTGCGTATGAAGGTTGAACTAAATCATACCTGTTCAATCGGAGTCCCGCTAAATATTAACGTGACGGTCTCGAGGCCATCTATATTGTACTGGATATGCTCTAAACGTTCTTTCAAAGTTTCCTCCTGTGACTGGACATAATAGGTGAATTTTTCCTCCAGCCATGGTGCCGGTGAGTCGAAGCGCTCAATGGCGGACGTCAAGGCTGTCACGTAGGGCAAAGTGCCCTCAATATATTCGTTGACATAGAGGGCGTTTCCGGGTATCTGGATACGAATTTTTTCCTTTAGTAAGAACATCTGTGAAAAGAGCTTTTCGATTTCGTTGCAGTACTTGGTCGCAAAGATTTGCCAGCCTACTGCCCAGTAGGAGACCCACCGAGGTAAACTACTGCCCAGTGAGTCACGATCCGGGAATAGAGATTTGGTTTACCTCCACTCCGCGGGACGTAGGCTCGTGAAGGCATTAATTTCAGAGATCGTCGTGAACCCAGTGGAGTCTGGATCAAAGACCTCTATTTGAAAGTGTAAGCATGGGCCGAAGGTGAAGAGTGCGACCTACGTTCGAGGTACCGTAGGCGTTTAGCTTGGAGATACTCAGTCATCCAGCTATCGGGCAACGGTGCTGCCTCCGAATCCTCGTCGCCGTACAGGAGGTCCTCCTGAAATCTGGTAGCATCGACGCGCTCAGCAAAGTAATCTCGGAGGAACAGGACCAGAGTCCTGGTCTTCGCACTCCCTCTCCAACCCTGGGCGAGTTCAGAAAAAAATACGCAACCTAACTGGTCGATTCACCTGCTCTTTCCACACATGATATATCATCTAATATGGATGTCAGCCACAGGGAGATGGCATGGTATTACGGGACACAGACCTTATCTCTGACCCTACTGAATGGTCCGCCTTGTAGGTAACTTATCACCCGATCACCTTCTCGCTGTATCATGCTCGCGAGATCCTCGCTCAAATTATCCAAACCCAACTGAAAGCGCTTCGAGGAGCTCTGCGAGTTCTCCTGGATGATGCTCTGGATATCTTTTTGATACTCATATCTGAGAGCCGCGATCTTCTTCACTTCTTCATCGGACATGGGTCTGAGGTTGCTCTCGTATGTTCGTCCGGCCGGCTCAATGACTGAGACCAATGTCGCCTCGTATCTGCGAGTACATTGTGAGTAGAATCATGGAAGAAATTGGGTCACATTACTTGATCAAAGAAGCACAGCGGTCATCCGAATCGAGTACCGCCTTGTCACCCCCGTTGCGCTGGATCCACCGTCCGATATCTCGCTCCTCCGGTGAAAGCATGGTTGCAAATGTATCCGTCATCCTGGAACAATCCATTAGACCGATTTATATGAAAGTCATTGCGCGAACTTTTCCTTACTATCCGACGGGAAATCAGTCAGCACTTCTTTCGTAAATCAAAGGCAACATACTTGGAAATCATCTCCTCCATCGTAATCGAACTCCGCATGCTGAGGGCGAATTCCAGCTGTTGACGCCTGGTCATGAATCGAGTCGCAATTGAGGCCAATTCTTTGTTCCAGCTAGAGGTTTTGAGGAATCTGACACTGAGAGAGCATTTTTCTCGTGCATCGAGAACTTAAGAGAAAATGTTTCAACAAAACTGCGCATGAATCGGCTGGGAGATCCACCGTTGTAATATTCCTTGATGTCGGTGCTCATGTCTTGGCATATCAAGGCAATACGGCCGAGAACTGAGTTACTCTCGGGGTCAGTACGGGTATCGTCCGTGCCAAAATTCTTGAGCCTATAAAAAAATTCTGTCAGCCGTTTTTTTTCTATAAAAAGTCTTTAATGCTCCAACTGCTCCACCGCACTCCAATAGCACAAGCATGGCATCCTTGACCTTCTCCAAAAGGGTCGTCCTCTTCTGGTCTTCCTTGCGGCGTTTGATCTCCCTGTATAATATAAGTCAGCCATTCGACGTAGGGTGTACCGTGGTCGATCTTTACTGCTGGTAAACAAGTTTGAAGGGAAGATAAGCGACTAAAAAATCATCAGACCAGGAATTCAGGAAATATAAAGCACCATGCCCATGACAAATGGATGAATTTGCGTCAAAGCTTCCAGGGCGCTCATCATAGCCGAAACACCGTCAATGCTCAAATTATACAAACCGAGCTCGTAGGTCTTCGATGAGTGCTCCAAATTCTGCATGATACTCTCGATATCTCGTTGAGACTCGTTTCCGAGCACTGCTATATCCTTCGCCTCAATATTGCGGGTGTTCTCATCGAACACGCTTTCGAGGTTACTCTCGTCCGCACGGCCAGCTGGCTCATCGACTGAGACTAATTTTACATCGTATCTGCGAGTGTTATGAGTGGAAGTCATGGAAGAAAGTGGGTTACATGCTTGATCGTATTTCCACAATTGTCGTCTGAATCGAGAACCGGATTTTGCTCTCCTTTGTCCTGGATCCACCTGACAATGTCTCGCTGTGAAAACATGGTTGCAAACATATCGATCATTCTGGAACGGATCATAAGATCGACATTTAAGCAAAGCGCATTTGCGCGGACCTCTTCATGTGCTTCACACTAAAACACTCAGCCTCAGCAAACATTGATTGTTTTAAAAGAAGGAATCCGCACTGGGAATTGATCTCCTCTATCGTGATGGCACTCCGTACGTTGAGGGCGAGTGTGAGTTCTTCATGCCTGATCGTGAACCGAGAGACAAACGAATCAAGTACTTTGTTCCAGCTGCCGGCTTTAAAAAACTTCTTAAAAGGCCGTTCTCCTTCTTGGGCGTCCAGAACTTGAAATAATCAAAAGATGTAGGGAATGAATCGGGAGATCTACCAATATAGCATTGTCGAATGTCTGTGTTCATGTCGTCGCATATCGTGGCAATACGGCCGAGAACAGGATTACCCTCGGGGTCAGTGCGGGTATCGTCCTTGCCGAAACGCTCCAACCTGGGGGCTGGCCATTAGCCAATGCTTCATGGGTCTCGATTATTCAAACGCACTCCAATAGCAAAAGCATAACGTCCTTGATCTTCTCAAAAAGGACCATCCTCTTCTCATCGTTGTCACGGCGCTGGACCTCCCTAGATGATGTAAATCATAAGGATTCAATGCCAAATGGATACATAGTGGAGTCCAATTACTGCTGGTAAATGTACTTGAAGGGAAGATAAACCACTACGGAGTCATCAGACAAAATTCCGGAAATAAAATGCACCGTGCCTTTGAGAAACGGATGAATTTCCGTCAAAGGTTCCAGCGCGCTTATAATTCCTGGGACGTTTTCAAGGATCCTCTTCCCAACTGTTCGCACTTCCCCATCCGCGAAAAAGTCCTTGGCAAGGGGGATAATACCGTGAGAGGATGATCCCGCTTCGACTACTACGCCTGAGTAATGATCAGACTTCGCAGGATGAGAAAATATACAACTCACTTGCTGTATCGGTCAGTCTGTTCATAACCTTCTCAGGCTTGGAGATATTGCCCTCCGCCGTGCGATTTTTAGTATTGAGCCATAGCACTTTGAAATCTTCTGTGACCTCAAAGCGCGCAGGACTGGGAAAAGCCGGTGCAGATGCAGAAGGACCGCTTGGTGCAACTACATGCTGGGGTGAAGAAGTCTCACGAAGCTCGGGAACCGGAGGCGACGATTGTCCTTCTGCAGCGGATACACAGTCGGAACTTGAAGGTCCACGACCTCGGACTGGACGATCGATCATCCCGATCCGGGGCCGCTTGAAGGTGGGTTGTAGTGATTTGGGAAAGAGCAAGTTATCTTGATTCAGCGCCTACGACAGCTGTCGTGGAAAAGTCACAGAAGCCGGGCGCCATCGGGAATAGCACATATCACGGACATGACTCCACCTCATAGTCCGTTCTATACTTGCTTTCATTTTTCGGAGACGCGAATGTACCGAGTCCGCCTCAACGCTAATTTAACAGACGCCAACTTTCGGAGATCCATCATCCTACCTAAATGTCGGTTCGGTCTAATGCCCTTGGGTGCGATTTTGGAGCCAGAAATGACTCACGAGCTAGACGGCGGAGATTAGGGAATCCCGACAACTGGCTCTACGTCGAGTTCGGGGAGACCGGACAAGAACGACAAGCGCTCGGTAAGCGCTGCAACCACATGTGAGGGGTCTAGATCTTGAAATAGATTATGGATGACATGGGGAGAGACCCCAACAGATTCTCGATATTTGGTTCTGAACTCCCTTGATCAGTGGGACACATGCGTGAAGGACAAGAGTCAGAAACTTGTGGTACACGCCGTACGCCTTGTCTTGCCCCGGCAACGCAGACAAGTCAGGCTGATATATCCAGGGTGAAGACGTGGCCGATATTCCGGACGCTGCGCGCGGTCTGCTGCTATGTAACCGGCGAACCACGGTTCGCGTACCGTCTCAGGCGCCGCGGCCTTGCCTAAAACACAACTGCTCCTACTTGCTCCGTACAGCAATCACCCTAGCCTCGATAGAATACAAAAGGGACTTGACCTGGCAGTCCCTAGAAGTCCCAAAAAGAATAGCGTGGAAAGAAATGACTCGCAGTCGGGGAAGGGAGCGCCATCAGTGGCTGTGTCTGACGAACACCGCAATGGCCGGGAGATCGATGGCATTAAATACGGCCTTCAATCGTTGTGTTCGGATTTTATGGCCAGGCTTCGAGCACCGCGGGCAAGTTATCATGACGGCGATGAACCAACAAGACAAGGTAAGTATACTACGTTCTGGCGTAAAATAGACAACTCGTGAAAGCAAAAGCGGACCTGCCCCTTCGAATTTGCCAGTAGATTTCATGCTTTGCGTAAAGGGGATTCTTGCACTTACTTGTGGCGACTCTCTTGCTTCTATAACTATGCCTCAGTTTTCAGTCGTCATTCTATTGAGGTTTTTGTACATGTGCTCGTCGCTGTATTACAGTAAGTGCGCCTGCTCAATATTGCTCATACAGTACATTCATTCTCATCCTCTTTTTAGTGAACGTACTAGCATCTTGACAGACACCACGATGATATGATACCGTGGGATCGCCTTGTTTCTGCTTTCTGCGTCCACTCATCGCTCTCGCTCTTCTATTTGCATCTTGCTCCAGCTCCCACACTGCATTTACATACTCCGGAGCACTTGTCGTGCCCATATTTCAGGCTTCTGATTTCGAAGACAAAAAAGATGTCGTCGATTGAGTCCTAATCGCGACCATACAACAATTTATTTGCTTATATTACGGGAAGCGAACTGTTATCTCCTCCGAAACGTCAACCAAGTGAATATTTGAACACGAATACCCAGTTCCGTCCCTAGGGTTTTCGGTGAGCGTAATAATTTTTGGATTCACTTGGCACATACCGTACGTAAGTGGACCTCCCCATGCAGATATCAACTGAATAAAATTTATTGTGGCAAATGGTCTCGGGCTCTCGGGGTGTGTGACGGCGTCGGCAATAAAAGCCACAGTAAAGAATAGCGTGAAGATGGGGACCAGCCTGACGGTAATTGTAGGATAAAAAGAGTGATAGCGTCGAAAAGGGGGAACGCACTGTTGGACAAGAAGTAGTCGCCGGACATGGGGTGTAGAGTTTGGAATATATTCCAGGGGGGATACCTCTGAAACCGCAGGACATCAGAACAGAAGAAGAGAAGGATGGAAACATACTCGATGGCACGGCACCGTGTTCTTCATCGTTCAAACGATATGTACCATCTTCTTCCTCGTTCTGACTCTTGACGTCGAGCTCCAGCGCCTCCAATGTCTCGGGCCCCTCACTGGTGGAAGCGCCGGAATGCGAATCCGGCCAAGGACCTCTAAGGTCCACATCACTTGTGCCTTGTTGGTCTTTTCCCAGAGGTGCAAAGATTGGGGAAGTTGTCGACGCGACCGAGGTTATCCCGTCGTCCCAAGGAATCTGGCTTGGGTTTGGAGATTGCGAAGGACTTTGTGATCCGGGTACTCGTCCGGGTCGCTTGAAGGTCTGCCGCCCGCGGCGCATTCGACGAATGACTTCATTTCCATCTCGCTGAGAGCGTTCTACATGTCTCAGAATGCGTATGACACGTTTTGTGGAGATCACCGAGAGATATGAGCAGGGGATCAACAATACTGTCCATGGGAGTACAAATCCAGCAAGTCGGACCCTGTTGGATAGAAACGTTAATGTCGATAATAGAAACTGGCAAATAACTTACAATAATGGATTAATGACGTCACAATGCATGCCGTCAAAAGGCTGAGCAGCATTGTACTTGAGGACAAGGGCAATTCGCAAAGCGGAAAAGACGAGAGGATATACAATGACGGGAGTAATGTATATGGGACGCCATTTGAATGATCTGCCTCGGATGCATGAGCTCAAACAAAAGGAACGCTGTGAAACGCACTGGGCAATGTCTCCCCAGTGTTTAGGCTTCAATACGTGGAGACTTGTTCCAATGGAGAAAGCTATGGATGCTCCTAGCATTATGTATAAACCTATACTCATTAGGATGGTTTGAGCTGCAGGTGGCGTTTTAAGGTTCGGGTAAAATTGAAGCAGCATTACACAAACCAAGGCAGAAACTTGCGGGCATGTGGTATGGGTTCATCCGCCAGATCATTCCTGTATACATATGATGATGCTGAATATCCTTGCGACCTCGAATATTGGTTACTTACCGAGACAAAACGCGCCTTGATAAAGGGTCAGGCCAAGGCAGTTAACCAGAGCAACCCATCTGCATCCGACCAACGACCCGAGAGCCATGAGGGACAGCCAGGAGAGGCTCGTGCCTTGAGGCAGGGGTATGAAATTTTGCAATGTACGGCAAATGTGGACTCACCGACAATGCTCAGAATAAACCATACCACCTTGAGGGCGAATGGCAACATTCTGGGGCGTCACCGAGCCCAGGAACCCTCCTGAGCAAACAGTATGCAGTGGTCAAGAATGAGGAAGTCGTCCACAAAGTAAATTCCCGAGATCACAAATGAGCATGATTGGCTACTGCCATAACGATTTTGCCGACTCAATTGGAAATGGTCACACTTTTTGATTCATGAAAATTACAGCTGCTCTGAGACGTGCTGAGTTTTACCGCGCTTCGGATCGAGTGATAACCATTCGGTTAGCTGAGGACGGCGACAATTGAATTTCGATGAAATATTCATGTTGACATCTCAGAAATAAGTAGGATTTGCTCGAGTCTCCAAACAAGAATAAAAAATGCCTCGAGGCGACTCGATGGAGTCTCACTCAACCTTTCAACCTTTGACTTGGGGTTTACTTTGGGGGGATAAATATGCGTTACCACAACGTTACCATACGACCACGCAAGTTTATGGCATACCAGCGCCTATGTGCCGGCATACAGTAAACCCAAGTGGCAAGTTGTACCCCTGGGAAGTCAAGTCGAAGCATAAAAAACCTAATTAATATTATGGTTGGACTCTTGTCGATTCTGCCGGATTCTTCCTCTGGCCCCTTTTCGGTAAGCATATGGCCAAACTCGTGGCGACGACCTCTACCTACCGGCTAAAACATATAATTATGCCACCTGAAATTAGACATTTGATGCCATCATTAATGGGTTCTCTACAATAGTTCAACAACGGTTGAACCTATCGCACTTTTGAAAGCTGGGGAATATCCTAATAATAAAACCCTTGGTCTTTGCAAGGCTTCGTTGCAGGTTTCTGTCAGTGCCATGGAAAAAAATCCGGCAATCAGAATTAGTCGGCAAATAGTCGTTGAGGCCGGAAGGTACTAACAGCGGACATCCGAGTCGACGCCACGCGGGGTAATAAAGGCGAATACCCCATGTAGGTTTTGCCCCATTACATTTCGTCCTCGAATTTCTCTCCCATTCGCATTTTCGCAGATTCTCGTTGTAAACGCCGCCGTGGACTGCACAAATTTTGCAGAACGACGGGGTACGGCGTTGGTACGGAGCAGCACCTTCGTGCAAAACGGAAGGGACCCATCCGTTTTAGTTGAGATGAATACCGGGACTCGAATCGCCATGACAAGCTCCGACGTGCAAGAGCTAGAATAAAATCAGCATATAGAGGCCGCAGGAGAAGAACAACGGACCGTACAAATAAACTACGAAAGGATCGATGGATATAGGCAGCCGGCTGCCTCCCAAATTGCTACGAGAGCGGGCCAAGGGTAGACCCTGATGTTCCAATCTCGTTCGAGTCGAATATAATATGAAAACGGTTTTTAAGACATACCACAAAACAGTAAAGAACCGAACGTTGAGCGACACGAGTCGAATTCTCGGAGAGCGGTGAATATTTTGAGGATTCCATATGTATTGGATCGAAAAATTATATTGAACCTGATGCGCTATCCCCAGTCGTGACGGAACGCTCTCGTCATTGCATGATCGTGGCGTTCGCAGACTTTGAAAATAAGAGCCAGCAGCATGACACCGACCTCCAAATTCCCGTCTGTGTGGTTGGTTTCTTCGTACGCAACCTGGTCGCAAGATCCATCATAGTTCGAGTGGGCAGGAAAGAACGTAGCAAAAACCGTGACGGTGCCGGGTCTTAGCCACTATAATCCACATGCGACGTCACGGTGGTCTGGTGTGCGAGGCGAAGCGAAAAGAAAAGAAAAGTTCACCCGAGCTCAAGAAAGAGAAGACTCGAAAGATCGGGAGATCGAAGCAGGGGGGATAAATCGAAGTAGAATCCGGAATTATACGGCGAATTGTGAGTATATGTTGTGTGATGCCCCGCGACCGTTCACCCATGGACGACTATACCGTCCAACGGCCCGCCGTAATGGTCCGGATGGCCGGAAACGCCTCGCGGTACGCCCTCATCCCCTCCGCTGGCTCGCAGTTGAAGCGGAGTTCCTCCAGCGCGCAGTGCGACCGCGAAATGAACGACTTCAGGGCGTTCAGTAGATCCCGGACAGGTGTGCTGACCTCAAGCGTGCGGAGTGCGGGGAGGGTCAGGTTGTTGAGCAGTCGTACCACTGTAGTGTCGTGGTAACTGTTCGTACGGAAGACCAGAGAACGGAGGCACTCGTGCGGGCGCGGGTGCGCGGCGACCATCATGACGTGAGGGAGTTGCAGGAGTGCGCTGAGCTCGCAGTGCACCAGATGCGTGGCCTCATGCAAGATGTCTAGGACATCGGCGGGGTACACGGAGTCGGCAACGAGATGCGTGATTTGGGCCCAGGGGAGGCGCACGGCAAATTTGGAGAAATGGTGCGTGAGGGTGAGCCTCGTCAGCTGCGAGGCACGGTAAAACAGCTGTAATGGCGACGTGGGGGGGTCTTCGGCTCCGAGGGGCCTAGAGAGACCAAAGGTCAGATCACGCAGCAATGGCATCTCGCAGGGGATGAGAGGGAGACTCGTGAAGGGCATGCGGATCTCGACATGTTCCCAGCGCTTGCAGTAGAGCACGGCTGTCTGAAAAAAACTGTTGCAGGAGCGAGTGCTTGTGGAAAGAGAATTCTGTGCCAGTCAGACTGAGGAAGAGGGGGAAATTACCGGAACGAGCCAGCCAGGCGTATAGCAGCTCGAGTACTGCGAACAGCTTCTCATTAGTGTCCTCCGTTTTGACCTCCATTCTGATGGCCCTCCAGAGAGCGGGGGTCGATAAAGCAATTGCGCGCCATTCTCCGCAAACTCGCATAAAGAAGCGGGGAGTAGTTCCCAAAATTTGGAGGGCATTCAGGATAGGTGGGGAGGTAATTCATAAAAATTTCCGATATGATTTCCGGTGGGACGGTCAGAACCGGACAAGTCTGAGCGCGCAGCATCAAGGATGATTCAGGTCGGTCCATCCTCTTCGCTGGAGATTATCCTTTCCGACATCTATCAGGTGGCAGGCAGAATCGAGCAACTATATCGCGCACTATCACTGTGCCACAATGTCGGCAAATCCTTCGAATGCCACGACAAGGAAAAAGTAACCAAGAAAGAGAATCCAAGAAGACCGAGAAATGCGGGGTTAAACGGTAAGCGATCAAGGTCCAAGGAAGTGGAGGATGCAAGGAGGACTTGAATGTACAAAAGTGGAACTGACTGGATGGCTGTTTGGTTCCGAGGTCGATATCCTCCAAGTCAAACATGCGCACAGGCATCGCATCTTGTCCTTGAAATTGACCCTGGCTTTCTGTTACTAAAATGACCGTCAATTTATTGCCCAAGCGAACTATAAGCCAGATGCAATTCTGGGACGCCTCCCCAAAAACCGCTCTTTCAGCCCAGCCTGTGTGTATTCGGCGGGAACTCTTTTCACGCAGTCGCCCTAGATGTTGGTCGGTGGATGTGACGGCAGAACAGCTCCAGAGGAATCTAGTTGTTGAAGACGCAACCGCGGTTGCAGCCGACTTGGTACTGTCCCCGCAAGAGCACGATGTGCCCGAAACATCGACCATGTACAGCACTAGGATAGGGTACGGCTCCGCCGCGCAAACAGGTTTTCAGACGAGGAGCCCAGTGGCAAGTCCTTTGAAATTACCTATTGAATTTCCCGTCTTACTGATCCGTCGTCTATATTCCAGTATCCACAGAAATGATCGGCGCGACTGTTCTGTCGTCTCCATTCTTGAGTTCTTGTCACTTCTGTATGTGCTTTTATTTCCACTGGCGAAGACGTGGAGGCATTACACGTGCGGGCGTCCCGTCTGGTGCGTGTCCTGACACCCTGTATAGCCTTTGTTAACTCGCGCATCTATTCATCCAGTATATCCGGGAGAGACACTTGGGCATGCAGGGCCCTCGCCCACGGCTGCGAACCTACTTACCGGCAGCGCGCGCGAGTCCTGTAGCCCGCCCCGGTGACGTGGGGCCTCCTCTTCCCCCTCCCTCCCCTCTTCTGGATTCGCATTACCGTCGGCGGGTTCGTGCAATACAAGAATTGTGCCACGGTATTGTGTATAATCCAGGAGGACTACGAATAGTGAGTACTCCTCCACTCACCCCATCCCTCCCTCTCGTTCCTTCTTGCTCGACCGTGGTTGACCTCCCCACCCCTTCAGCGCCGACTGCCCATCGTTATAGGCTCAGGCTCCGTCTCCAGCCGCGCCCACGCATGCCCCCTTCTCGATGGGTCAGCGTGGATGGATGGCGTGCGCTGAGTGGCTGAAGTGATAGACGGAAGACGTACGATGTCCATCCGTTCTTCTCGTTCTCATTCTACCCATCTGACACTCTGCCTTCCGCAGTGCGCTTCCCGAACAGATACATATGCACCATTGCTTCGATCCTCGCGTTGCTGGATGTCAAGGATTTCTGGGGATCGTGTACGGTGTGGGGACGTACCACCGAGGTCGAGAGCGCTCAGGATCCAGACCTCATCATCGGCGCGAGATCCACGACGCGCGGCGCGAGCTTAGCCTGTGGGGCTTCTCTTTCCCTCCTCTTCCACTGCGCGCCGCCAGCTGCAAAGGGTGCGGCGCGCAGGACTTGCCGCGATTCTTCCCCCTTCGCATCCCGCCAACAGATGGTGCCCAGGCTGTACAGCGAAAGGTGGCAGTGGGGACCCGCACGGCGCGATGAGTCCACAGACACGATGGTCCGCGAGGTGGCTGGGGGACGCTGACGATGGAGGTGGAGGGGAGGGTACGAACGTCATGACATGAGTCGTGAGCGCCGTCAGCATTTCTTCCACAAGCGTGAAACATATCTTGGTGCGCGGGGTCTGAGAGCGACAAGGAGTTGGTGTGCGTGCTCGAGCGCCTCCACGAGGCACGCTCCCCGAGCCCTGGTGTCCTACTTCCCCTCGCGCCCAAGATTGATTGCAAGGCTTATGGCTTTGCGGGTGCGGTCACCCAGGCCACGCTCCCGACGACGCACGGGAGCCGCATGCGCTTGCTCCTCGTTCCGATGTGAGGCAACTTGGGCAGCGCTCCGGCGTGTACAAGCGAATTCCGCCACACCCCTCCCTGCTCTCTCCCCATCACCATGGCGTCGCTTATCGTGTGTCGTGCATCGCATTGGGGATTGAGGTGGAAATGGGCTTTACGCGGGAACATGGAGCCAAAAGAGCTGATTGACACGACCGGCGGGGACTACGTCGACGTGGTCCATCGCCCACTCGCGCCCACCACTCATCCTGCAAGCGCGGGTCTACCCTCACCCACATGGCAGTGGACTGGACGGCGCGTAGTGAATCGGGGAGGGGAGAGAGGAGGGCGTAGAGATGGTGCCCATGAGCGCCCCTGATGCGCTGAGTGCTGCGGCGTTTCGCGAGGGTGCTGTGGTGTCCCAACGGTGTCTCAATTTCGCGGCCTCGCAGCCCCGATGCCCCGCCCAGCTCTTCCTTGCCCACGACCGTGCACCCCCGCCTCCACCACCGGCTTCCTCCCCCACCTCCTCCCCACCCACTCCTCCTCTCCCCGTCCACACTTGCAGCAGCGTCATCTCGCCGCAGCCCGCGGTACCTCCTGCTCGACCTTAGACCACCGCGAGTCGTGTACAGGATGGACGGATTACGTTGCGGGGCGGGCTCGGGGAATGCCTGAGTCATGCGTCGTGCGTCGTGTGTCGGGCTCGACACGACCAACCTCGCAGTCCTCGCAAGTTACCTGCTTCCTCTTCCTCGTTTCATCGACATCCGCTTCAGACCAGGACGGTTCCTGTTTCTTGAATATCCAAGCACCACATGAAAGTCGACGCACGAGCGGCGAAGAACGTCAAGCAGCAGGCTTTCCCCGAGGAGGCGCTCTTTCCACCTTGCGAGTTCTTGCGCCGGTCGGATTTCGGAGGTGCGACTCGGACATTACAAACCACGGAGAGCGCGGATGGCATGTTTCCTCAAATATATGGTCGATGGGTACAGAAAGGCACGAATATCATATGTAGAAAGCTTGCGCAGGTAAACTATGACCACAATATTTATACCATTGTTCCCGTACGTGGGAGAGCGCCTGGACCGTCTCGAGGACACTTGTGTCTAACCACATATACAATTGCCTGTGTCCGTGTCCGTGTTCATGGCTGAGCTTTCCTTCTGCCCATCTCTTCGATGCTCCTAAGTTTCAATCTGATTGTAGGTCCGTGAATCCGGAGCTGCCAGTGGAACGGGAGCAGAAGCCGCCGCTTGTGCAGCGAGCCGCCGGCGCTTGAGGTGGCGCCAGAGGAACCACGCGCCGACGCAGACGAGGAGGGAGCCCACGACGATAGGGACCACGATGGCGGCGAGGATTTGGGGGTTGTTGGTGCCGTCGCATTCTATACTGCAAGGCAGGGGAGGGGGGCGGTCATGGTCATAGAAAACCTGAGAGGAGGGGGACTCACTTCTTGGGATCGCAACTGCGGGGCGTGTCAGAAAGTGGGGGGATGAAGACGTGGACAAGGAAACTGACAACGGGCCGCGGCGGGCGAGACTTGCGGTGTTCATGGGGATGAGCATTATTTATGTAGGTTATGAATGCCCTCCGCGTCGTTGAACTGGCGAAGTGGTGACGAGCCTGTAGGAGGAGGCTGTAGGAGTTCGCGACATCGGATCGTTCAAGCTAAATATCCTTGATGGCTTGCCAGGCAAGTTGCACAGTGGGAGTCATTCTGTGAAAGCAACATCGAAATTCGAATCATGATCTCACGGTAATGCCATCTCTTCAATTACTTGGCACTTACGCTGTGTACACCGTGTCAGTACATGTCTCTCGCATGGTAGCTGCGGGCTCGGCTCTGGTGCACCGAACCGCCAGTGATCAGGAGCAAGATTTGAGGCTCACGCAGACTATTAAGCTTGCCCGATTCCCCTAATGCGCACTTCATTTTTGCGCGACAAAGAGGTGGAGGCAAAAAATCAGGATCGAAAGGGCACTGCCGTCATTTGAATTGACCTCATCGCATCGACGGTTATTACCGCCTTTCATCGCCCCCTGGAAGAATATTGACTGCGCGCTGACTGTGGCAGCGACTCGCCACCACACAGAGATACATATCACCTTTTTCGAGATGCCGACGGTTGAAGTCTGCGCTGAGGCAGCATTCGGGTAATACACCTTTACCGCGACTCACATGCCAATAAATAAAAATGACTTAACGGGTCTATAAAGGGAGTATAAGCGGTGTGTGGAGATTCGTGGAATAAATATTTGGGGAGTGAGAATTATAGTTACTAGCGATATTTCAAGCGAATCCTTGAAATATCAAGGATCGTGGACCGGAATGCTATATCTTGGTCGACAGGCTGCGGCTAGGCTCAGCACACTGACAACGCCGTTAACATGGAGCGACTTACATTTTTGCTCTGGCCAGCCAATCATCCATTGCCTTCAAGCAATCAATCGCCGCCTCACCAGCTTCGTTATCAATCTCGTTCTGCGTCGGACGCTGAGCGATCCTCTCCACCTCGACTCGTGCCATCTCTCTCAACTTCCCGGGCATACAGTCCTGGAGGAATTCGAGTAAATGACTCGACCACTCCCCGTCGTCGCTCTTCCGTAGAACCTCGCGAATGGGATCTAAGGCAAGTTCCGGAAAGCGGGCGAGCTGCGTCCAGCATCCCGGCATAGGTGGCCAGTTATAGTCCTGCAGCCAAACGAGCATCTCTTTCACGTGCGGCCGCATCTCCTCAGCCGTCTGGACGAGCTCGAGGCTGCGCAAGCCCAGATCGTCCCCTTTGCTGCGCGGGACCCACGCCTGTGATGCGTCGAGGAAGTCGAGAAGTTCTGTGCTCCTTGCATCTAATTTTCCCTCTGTGGTCTCTACCTCTGAGGGGTTCGCTGCCAGCCGCTCGAGCGCGGCACGGTACGGTTCAATCCGGTCTTTTGGCAAGGCCGCCAAGATCTCGTATAGTAAAGGGCGCTTCACGTCTGCAGCCGTAGTGGTTGCCGCCGGAGTAGCTAGAACTGAGATAATCGCAGAAACGAGAGGGTTGTTGGGGGAGGGTGGACTAGCGGTCAGGCGTGAAACGAGGAGTTCTGTTAAAGGTTCTCGGAGAAATCTATGGCTGCTGTGCCAGACCATAAATGGGAGAAGCGACGGGACCACAGCGGCAAATTCTGAAAGGGGGAGAGTAGAGAGCTGGGACACAGTGGCCGTATCTTCAGTATCCGTTGGAAGAATGAAGTGGTTTGCAGACATGGTCATATAGCGAACTAGATCAATGCCACTGCCAGCTCGGCGCCTGGAAGTCGATATGTGGTATTTCGAATTCGATGGGAAGATGTGCCAGTTGTATTTAATTGAGAAGCCGGAATTGAATCTAAGCATGACCTTGGAGGTCTACTGTCCCTCCTGCTTCAACACGACGTACCTCGTCGGAGGTCAAAGTTACTACACAGCCAGTGGCAGTGCTTCCCAAAAGGGAAAGCGCACTTTATCTCCGACGCCAAACCACTGGCAGCGGCAGCTGCTCTTTTCTTCGACAAGGAGACGCAAAATCACCGAATATTTTCTGGGGACCACTAGTGCAGATTCTGACTGCCAATTTTGCTGTCCTTGTCTTCGCCCAACTGGTACGGTTTCCTGGGCGGCTGGTCCCGGCTCCGCGCAACCTGCGCGAAGCCCAGTTGGAGTCGCCGGCGACGATTGGTCTTTTTCTTTTCTTGATACTTTGGACTACATACCGCGGGTCCCCTGCTTCACACTCCAGTCCTCAAATTTCCCGCGATGACCGGTAGAACATAATTAATCTTTGAAGCCCGACTGGACTTTGGCTTACTAGTCGGATCAACCTCTCTACACTCTCCACACCCAGTTTCTACATCTGCACCCCTCAGGCAATCTACACGGTCACCTGGATTTCTCGCTAATATCACGCGGTGCGACCTTTAAATACCGTATCCACGGGGCCGTTCTGCATGGTCGGACTCATTTGTGAATCGCAAGGACTTTTGTCTACGATCATTCATATCTGGCAAGATCCCAAGTCATGTTACAATCACAGTGAACTGAGCCGTGCGCTACATTCCTGGTTTGGGTCTATACGTATTGAAGACTTGTTCTCATGTCTCCATAGCGCGCGGTTTTTTGCTTCCCCGGTATCAGCGGTTCTATTCTGCTTTTCGCCGACCTCCATTGGGAGATTTCTCAATTCCGGTATTCAGTTGACTTCGCATTATAAAAATGCCCGGTACTCTCCTTGGTAGGGTAGCCGATTTCCGTTCGATTCTACCATGTTCCCATCCTCCGTCGTTGCACTCCTTACATTGGCCCATCTCGTAGCTGGCGTTACTTATCGACAGACCGACAATATTGTTGGCTCAGGCTTTCTCTCTGCTTTCTCTTTTCAAGCCATTGCCGATCCCACTCACGGACGCGTGTAAGTTGAAATGGCTATCATGATGATTATGTTAATTCATGTCGTCTTTAAACTTAGAAATTATGTCAATGCAGCGACGGCTGCAAGCCAGAACTTGACCTTCGCGTCGGCGAACTCGTTTGTTGTCCGAGCCGACTCCAAGACTGTGCTGAACCCGAGTGGACCAGGTAGGCAGGCATTGCGACAATCGTGCGCCAAAATTAAACTGCTTTTTTTTCAAAGGTCGGAACTCGGTCCGATTGCAGTCGAATAAACAGTTCACCACTGCAGTCACGATGTACGTTGTTGAACGTCTTACCCTCGCTTGAACTGACTTCTTGCACCGTCAGATTCGATGTGAAACATATGCCACAGGGTTGTGGGCAAGTGCTATTCATGTATCCGGCGGATTTAGTTTTTCTGACCAATAATCCTACAGCACATGGCCTGCACTCGTGCGTCGATATTTTGTGCCACTTATCTAATCCCCTCATTCTTCTTCAGTGGACTGTTGGTGCAGATTGGCCCAATCAGGTCAGACATTGTGTTTCTGGATTAAAATTCTACGATATATGAACGTCATTCATTTCAGGGAGAAATCGACATCTTGGAAGGAGTCAACGACCAGGGAACGAACCAGGCGACTTTACACACCAACGCAGGTGCTGAGCCTCATTATCCAGTTCTCATCTTATCTAATGAACAAAAGGCTGTACGATGCCGGCCAGCCGAGCTCAAACGGGGTGCGTTTGGTATTTCTTTTTGCTGGACCTGCGTTCACAGAATTCCGATTCTCAGGACGTCGGTATTGAACAACTGCGATGTCGCGGCCACCCAGAATTCCGGGTGTGGTGTCAAAGTCAACGATGCGCGCAGCTACGGACCAACCTTTAACAGCAACGGAGGAGGATGGTAATTATCCTGTCTCGCGCGCTTTAATCATGCGGGCTCGGAACCATATGATCTAGGTATGCCGTAGAGCGCACCAACTCGTTTATTAAGGTTTGGTTCTGGCCCCGGAACGGCGGGGTCCCCTCGGATATCAGCTCTGGGGGTTCGTCGGTGAACACAGACAACTGGGTGTGCCCCGGACGATATCCGTAGGCGTGAATCGCCGTTTTGAGCTGTCACTTTATTCTAGGGCACGGCTACGGCCAATTTTCCCAGCACGACCTGTCCCATATCGTCCAAGTTCGGGCCGCACAACATCATCATAAACCGTGAGTGCCTTTATCTGCTGCGGTGTCCTGACTCCCGAAACTGACTGAAATTCTTGCCAGTCACATTCTGTACGTACGCTGAGAACTCTGCTTGCTTCCACCCTGACTGACGGTCACCAGGCGGGGACTGGGCCGGAGCCGTATACGGTTCCTCCGGATGCCCTTCCACATGCGCTGGTGGGTCTAACTTTCTCCTTTCTTGGACCGCATAGTTGACGAACATCCCCCAATTTCCATGCAGACTTCGTGAACAACAACCCTTCTGCGTTCACCAATGCGTACTTCGAGTTCAATTCGCTTAGGATATTCCAGTAATTGGCTCGAACTTGTGCATATTTTTGTGGGGCTATTCTATGTACCATTCGCATCCTTGTATGTCGATTGCGGAGCTTCTGCAAAATCGCGGAGGAACCGAATCCAATCCAATTGCCGTTGTATTAGCATCGTGACCCGTCCGAGAAAGTCCGGAAATTGATCATTGAGCACATGAACAAGTACACAACTTGACGGCTTGGCCGTTGCCCAGTGTAATTTTAAACCCGTAGGAAGCCAAATGCGGATCATCGGGCCGACCGAGAGCATTGTAGCTTTCGCTTTGACCTTCACAGTAAATCGAGAACCAGAATGCTTAAGGTTCCCAGTAAAACGTGCGGAACTTCCATGTGAGTGGAGATTTTGGATTTTCGACTTTACCTTGACTTGCGGTACTCAAAGTTTTATTTCCCAAATTATGGTGGGCGATTGGTGAGCGAAGGTACTAGTAGTAGAAAATCCCTTCTCTTCAACGGCGCGGGTCAGCGAACACAGTTAAGAAAAACAATATCTATTCAAGGACGTGCCGTGGAGAGGCACCAGAACATAACGATAAAATACATTCATATATAGTCCGCATCGGCCATCCGACAGACCTACATCACACAACACCTGAACGAGCTAGCCGGTGATAGAGGCGGGGTATTGTCCTTCTCTATTTCCGCCAGACAAAGTTCGAAAACCTTGCCTATGATGGGTGCATCGTATAAAGTAAATATATTTATCGATAAAAAAAGTAACCCTGACTCACCGACGTTCTCGTTGCGCAACGCACTCGCCTCAATCCACGCGGTCTTGTTCCGTTCCGCGAGACGCTGGCCGTCCTTCGCGTCAACTTGGCGGCTGCACAGGGGGAACTCGATTTAATCTAACCTGATGCATCGCGAGCTGCGGACCCACCGCATATGCAGATCAGCCTTGGACCCCACGATAACTGCAGCAATCCCGGGGAGTCCAGAGTAGTTTACAATCTTGTCGTATATGACTTGAATCATATCGAACGACGCGCGAGAGGTGATCGAGTAGACGAGCACGTAGCCGTGTATTCCAATGGCGTGGTGCGATTTTAGCTGGGAAAATTGGTCCTGGGCACAGGATGCAGTCCAAGTCAGTGTGCTTGCGGACGGTGTAAGAGCAGCAGAGCGCAGAGACTGACCTGTCCCGCGGTGTCTATAATTTCGCATGGGTAGTCTGTACCATTGTACGTTACAGTCTTCGTGGACGTGACCTCGATGGTGGGGTAGTACGATTGGGAAAAACTGTTTTCTACGAATTGCTTGACGAGTGACGATTTACCTGGGTGAGTGCGAGGTAAGAGGACACGCAACGTATGCCTGTGGGAAGAAACCCCACTCACCAACCGACCGGGACCCCAGAATGACGATCTTCCTAGTGTTGAGGGTGACGTTTCCAGGCATGCTCGAGGCGAAACCAGATCTGGGCGGGTTAGTACTAACGGGAATGACCTCGGTGTGGGGTCCCTGACGATAAATGGTGGTGGTCGTGGATTCGAATGCGCGGCATCAGAGCGGCTCTGAGGCGTCGATCGTGTTTCTCGCAAATCGTCGCGTAATAATGATCCACCCTAATTTCCAACAGCTTCCTCCGTAACTTTTTCACTTTGGTAGGGTAGGGGATGACCAGATACAGGGACGCGTGGAACGTATTTACTAGAGCAAAACATCCTCTAAAGACACAGTCTCAAAGTTAGGTCCTTAAAAAAAAAGCTAACCCAGTCATTGTGAGTAGGGTGCGATACATAACAATGCCATTCCACACGTGCCTTGATTTAAGAGATTTACTCGAACGCCGTGCCAGCTCGCGCCGACCAGCGACATTCCAAGCTCCGTCGCGCTCTCAGTCTTTCCGTCGTGCTACTCTCCGACAATACCGCTGATAGATACGGCCCGAAGGCCGTACCATGCAGGCGCGTGGCGCACAAGGGATGAACGGCCCAGAATAGAAGGAGGGCCTGCCTGAGGGATGTCCAAACATCGGGCAGCAACGGCCGTGATATTCGAAAGGCTGACGACAGGGCACATGCTTGTGCGTGCGGCGTCGAGCGCGAATCATAGACCAGCAGGCCGTAGGCAGGGAGGGGTGGCGAGCCTGAAGAAGGGGGCACCTTCTTGTCGTATGCGCCGCTCAGCTCGCTAATTATGGACTGGGCTGTGAGGGGGTGGCGGGGAACGGCGTCTGTCAAAGGAGCCACGACCCGCTGTGTTGCTGACAACGTCCACTGACTCAGACGAGTGCCAAAGAGCGGGCTGCTCGTCGATGAGGCGGCGAAAGGGCAGTAGTGCTCGTTCTTTCTTCGTCCTCCTTGTAGTCGTCCCCTTGACCCGTGAGTCATCGCTGGCCATCTAGTAGCCACCCCCGGACGGACCAACGCACGTTGGCTTATCGGGTGAGAGTTAAGAACCTGCCTATATGGCATTCAGCTCCGCCGCCTCGATCTGATCCCGCCATTCGCGCCAGCCCGTCGGGGTGGCCGGAGAATTCGCACAGCACCTCGAACCACCTCGCGCGGGACCTCCGGACGGGCAGCTTCGGCGTCGTCTGCTCCCGGTGCTGCCGGAGTCAGCGTGAGCCGCGTATTCTGGTGCAGGCCCGACCGAACCCAACCTGTGCTGCGGGTGGGACATTCTCGTCTCTTCGGCATTCTTCCTCGCCCAACAGGCCCCACTGTACTCGAGGTCCCGCCGATGCGCGAAGTCAGACCCGAGGATGAGTAGCTGCGACGCTAACATCGACTCGGATGTGCGGTTTGTAGACCTCTGCAAGAAGACTGAGCCGAGCGTCTGCCAAGCACGTCGCAGGAGAGCTGGGGTCAGACAGGAAGAGCGGTCACTCGCTCACTGCGCGCGGGTCCGTGAGGACGTTGAGAAACTGCTTTACAAGGCTGAGCTCCATGCGAAGAGGCAGCGCCTGAATGATGTCATTCTCGCGGGCGACGTGTATGTGCACCTCGACCTCTTCCCATCTCTTCACAAAGTGCGTCAGCCAAGGGAATACACATGGCGGTCGTAGTACCGAAATTAGATAATTTCACCTGTTCCCCAGAGTTGGTGTATGTAGGGAGACGAGTAAAGCAGGCGCACCGTTTGCTTTCTACCTTCTGCGGTATTTGTCGCTGCCCGTATTTTGTCCCAGTTACGGTGATAGTGGCCTGGCGACGAGTTCTTTTGGAACAAGTGCACCGTCAAGAGGGGAGAACACACTTCTGTGTGCCGCCATTGCACAGGGAATTATCTTTCTTCAACCACTTGAACTTGCCTGAAAGCCGTCTTTTCCCACAAAGGGATAACCTCGCCCACTGCTAACAAAAGAAATCAGGTAAAAGTGGTCTGATTGACTGGCACACATGCGCTGACTGACTTGTCTCAGCTTTCAGACGAACGTCTCATTTTTTCTAGCGATTGACTAAATTATTGCGAACAGAGCCAGCTTGAGGATGAGAGTTGAGTGTGAAGCAAGGGGCACCATGACAACGTTGCCGAATTGGGACTGTATTCTGAATCCGGGTTCAATGTCTCACGGTCTCGCTATACGAAAGACTGGCAGTCCGAAAAGCTTGAGGTGCTCAGAATTTAGTCGAGGAATTTTACTCAACAGATTTGTATTCCAGACTCAAGGATCCAAAATCACGGTGCAGTACTAAAATACTGAACGATCAAAGTCACGCAGGTGGTCCTGGTCGTAATAAGAGCCATGAGCATCCATCATATGGCTGTATATGGTGCCCAGCGAGAATTCTTCCCCGCAGCCATAGCAGAAATGTGTCCCACATACGCAGGTAATATGGTTGCACCCGTCAGCCTGGTGAAAAATTATCGGTACTCAGTGAACAGAGACGTACATTGAAAACAAAAGCCAAACCTTTTCAATTGGATAACGGCAATCAGTATTGGGGCAGAGCACAACACGTCCCTTGCGCGGGCGGCGGCAGTCCTCGCACTTGAACCCAGCAATCGGCGGCACCCCCTCCTCCGTGCACGCAGTCCGCTCAAACGCCTGCTTTGCGCACCCACAGTCGACGCACCACGCATACAGGAAGCGCCGATCGGCCATCGCGTCCTGCAGCCGCCGAGTACCGCCGCGCGCCGATTGTAGCGAGCCAGGGTTTTCACGGTGGGCTTCCGGCGGCAAAACGGACACGTAAATTGCATCATGTTGAGGAGTTTTCCGGGCTCGTTTTGTCCGTACTAATAAAAAAAGCATGCAGATGAGTGTCGGAATCTCACAGATTTGGATCAAAGGTGTGGATACATACCCATTCATGCAAACAACCATCGTCAACGCGCTGTCCACATCCGGTACGGCCACAGGCCGCGACAAGCTTGCTTGTCGGCATCTCCTCAAAGCAGAGCGCACAGCTCGCCAGCACGACCTCACCGCTGCCCACCCGGGACTCAACCTGGGCAAGCGTTTTTGCAGTATCGCGCACCACCTTCTCTCCAAGAAGCAGGCGAGGTGTTGTCTTCAAGGGAGCGCTCCCGAAAACCGTCTCGCCAAACGCTTGCATCAGCTTGAAGGCCGATTTCCCGTCAAAGATGGCGTTGGAATCGGAGAACCCGAGCCAGGAGACGCCGTTTTCGCGGTTGAGGACACGGACAGTGGACTCCTCCGTCACGACGCATTTGTCGGCCCACGCAGGGTTGGTACATGCTGGACATGTGTACTTTTCCCCTGCAGTCCGATACACGGCCGGGACGATGACGCGATTGGTACAGCTCAAACACTCGAGCCACTGGCAAGGAATTTTGTTCCGGCAGTAGTGGCAACGAGGACGGATCTGGAAACGTTCAGGAACAGCAAACAACGACGGCCAAGATACTTACCCTGAGTGCAGGCACATTCTCAACAACATATTGGGCTCGACACTCCTTGCTTGAGCATTCCACCCAGCAGCTTTCGCCCTGCGATGAAAATAGGTCAACACAGGGGGAAGTGGGCACCATTGCCATAACAATTTACCTCATCCACGCCAGGGAAATTTTCAGTGACCGCACCTGGAGATAAAACGCCGCTGACACAGAATCCGCACACGTCAGCGCGTTCGTGGCTCATAATGGTGATGCTTCGCCTGCCGGGCGCCGTCAGAAAACACTTGATAAATATTCCAAAACGAGGACGTACCAAATTAAACACCTCTTGCACTGGACCTTCACATCTCCGGGCCCACGGGTTTTCTGCGGTGTCCATGGCACGCGGACCTCGACCGGGGCATCGAGATTCAGCTCGATCAATTTATATCGCCGCATCGCCTCATAGACACGTTTCTCGTGCTTGGTGAGTACGACACCGGGCGGAGCGGAGAGGAGAAAACGGGCACAGTCGAAACTGATGTTCTCCGGTACATCTAGATCCAGCCATTTCCCCTTCGCCGTCGCAAGCAACGCCGTTGCGGAGTCCTTGAGGAAAGGCACTGCGGTGATGAGCGATACGACCGCGGTCAATGTGGCTGCGCGCGGCGGGTAGAGAGTACCGGGGACAATGAGATGGGGAAGAAGACGGTAGAAGTCGCGGGCAGGAAGCGTGAGTGGGATGGAGCGCTGGAGCGGTGCGAGCGTGATGCCTGGTTCCACAAGCTAGGGAATATGAGTATCCGTTCGAGATTAAAACATGCAAAGTACCTTCAGATGGGTGAAGACGCGAGCAATCTTCTTCAGAACCGCCGCGTAGCAGCTCCGCGATACCTCCAAGAGCTCCATACGCGTGAGATGGACATCGGCGTCAAAGTCAAGATACACCATCGGTGTCGGACCATTAGCACAGTGCCGTTCTATAATCCTCTCGATCTCTTCGGTCTGGTCGAAGCTCTCCTCCAACCACTGGCGCAAAGCAGCCTTCTCACCCGGCTCTGCGACTTTTCCGACGAACTCGCTGAACAGGTTCACTAGCGTGATCTTTCGGCTGTCGGTGTCTTTGCAGACGGCGCGCCAAAGCTGCCCGAAAACGGGATTGTAGGTGAGACACGCGACATTCGTCTGGATGATGTTCGTGAGGGATTCGTAAACTAGGTCCCGATAGGCGACTTCGTTGGGATTGGCAAAACGCTTTCCTGGATCGAAGGACTGCGTAGTCGACGTGCATATGGGGATATTTGAAGGCTCCAATACAGCCCTGACGATTGGAAGTAGTGCCTGACTGCCCACGGCTGCAGAGCGCGATGGAGGGAGGTAACCACGAGAGCCAAGGCCTTCGTCGGTAAGCTTCGGGCTAGCCGTCCGAGGCGATTCCTTGTAAACCAGGAAAGCAGCGGAGGAGTTGCGAAGAACGTCACTGATTGTTGAAGTGGCACGGCCCATCCACTGCATCACGACTCCAAGTGTGAGTCGTGAAATGAGGCCACTGTCCTTTGAAGCGGCCTTCGAGGCAATACATATCCCTCCCGTCAACTCGGACAGCAGGACATAGAAGGCGGAAAACTGGACGTCCATGGTCTGCGGTGTGAAGCAAAAGACGGTACAATTTCTGCGTCTCGCAATGTGACACAACTTCACCCAGTCGACTGCACCGGCTGGGAAGGCCTTCGCCTCTGCGACGTCGTTGTGGTGGCTCTGGATGGACATGTGGTGGGGCGGCGCATCTGCGTACCACAATACCAGAGTTTTGGTTTCCTTATTGGCAGCTTGCAGGCCCCGAATCAGCGCTGTCTTTGCCGCCTCTGGAAAGTCGCCGCCACCCGTGGCCTTTAGATCACGCACAAACTGCGGAAGGGTGGGCGAATTCCACCCCGACCAGGCGGCGATTTGGTCGGAGGGATCGCAGTAGTCTTTATAGGCGAGAACTCCGAGACGAGAAAATGCCCCTGACAGTTTGGCGAGTGCTAAAATCTCTGGTATCGAATCTCGCAATGCATCCAGATCTAGAATCCAAAATATTAGACAAGAACAAGGTGAAACGATTTCAGACTAGTCGGAACTCACATCCCCCCATGCTTGCTGTGGCATCGGTTACGATTAGGAGATCGTGAGTCTCGCGCTGAGGCTCTGGACTGGCCATGGCTTTGTTTATGAAGAATAAAGTGCTGAAGCGATACCCTTCTTATAGGTCGTTGACCGAGTCAACTTTCAAGGAACGAGTCAAGGAAAGTCAAGGTGCTGACTCGGAGTAACTCGCAGAATTCGTAACGGTGACTGAAAGTCACTTGTCAAATTGTTGATGTCTTACCGAAAATGCATAAGTTGGCGTGCATCCGAAAATGAGAGCGTTGCCAGAACCGTGGTGTAAAAACAAAATCAGCACGACCAAGAACATGACCGTTAAGAGGGCCGTTTGTCCCTGCTTGCATCACAGGCTACCGATTATCATGATGTATGCTGAGTCAGCGATTGATCGCGTCAAACATTACTTGTCCTCTCACCTTGACCATCATGGGCAACAGCTAGTCTGCCGATAGAATTCGAGGAATCTTTTCAAAAATCAAAACCCATGTCGACAGACGGTGGGGATCCAATATTTTCCCCAATTGCGCTACCATCTGGACGTGTGCTGCGCAATCGCCTTGTAAAGGTGTGGATCTTCTGGTCTTGAGTCGCGACGAGTCATTGAACGGAATCAGGTCGCGCTCTATGAACATCTTGCAAAGATTTTTGGTGGCCCTCCTAATGGCTTTCACTTGGAGCTTTATTCGAAATGGTCGGCATACGACTGGGGCATGATTTTTACTGGCAACGTGCAAGTTTCGCCCCAACATCTTTGTCTGGCGCGGGATCTCGTTCTTCCGCGTGAAATATCCGAGGAAAATCTCAAACCATTCCGGGAACTGGCCGCTGCGATGCACGGAGAACGAGAGGAAAGACCGATGGCGATCATGCAGCTGAGCCACGCTGGGCGCCAGTCTCCAAATATTGTCGGGGGCAGGTTTCCATTTGTGCCACCGCTCGGTCCCAGCAGTATTCGCCTCGGATCCTCTCTGAAGCACGACGGTAGCCTCTCAGATCTCCTTCACCGGATTATGTTTCAGATTCCTCGCTCCATGTCTCTCGATGATATCGACGAGGTCGTTAGCGCATTCGTTAGTGGTGCTAGGCTTGCTTTTCAGACGGGTTACGACGGCGTAGAGTTTCATGTTGCCCACGGTTGTGAGTTTACGCACTTGTCCGTCTCATTTATTTCACGATTCACATTCCAGACCTTCTTGCACAGTTTATATCGCCAAAGGTACTTGGTTGGCTTTATGTTTGAGAATTTCATTGAAATCACACCATATAGTCCAATACACGGACAGACGGCTACTCATGCTCTCCGAAAAATGCCCTGCGACTCTTGCATCGTATTGTGACTGAAACACGAGCGGCGGTTACTAGAGATTTTATTTTGGGTCTTAAAATAAATGCAGCCGACTACGCTGATTCCAACACAGCAGGAAGAGTATCTCCTGCGCTAGACCACGTCCGCACCATCGCAGGCTGGGGATCGGTTGACTTCATCGAGATCAGTGGAGGCGATTACGAGAAACCAGGCAAGTAGCCCAACCCAGCGTCTACAAATAATCATACTGAAGACCCGCAGATTTCCTTGCCAACGCCCCCTCCTTGTCCTCGCGCCAGGCCCTTTTCGCCGACTTTGCGCACCACGCCCTGCGCGCCGTCGCATCCATTCCGCACGCTCCGCTTATCCTCCTCACAGGTGGACTCGACACTCCCGCGCAGCTTCGCGTGGCGCTCTCGTCTCAGCACGCGCACCTCCTCGGGCTCGGCCGCAGCGCTGTGCTGCGCCCTGACCTCCCGGAGCTGCTCAAACAACATCCAGACACGCATGTGTCTTTCGCGCCAGCACCAGATCTGCACGTCGGGGACAGCGCTAGTTGGATTCTGAAACGCCTCCCGCGTATCAGGTTGGTGGGCGCGGGCGCCGCCATGGCGTGGTACATTGTTGCGCTCCGGCGCTTAACCACCCCAGAGCCCGCGCGGACACCTGACTACGCTGTGGGAGCGCTCGGCGGCGTGTGGTGGATGTGGGTGTGGGTCGGGCCCGAGGCTCCCCTTGTGCTCCGGTTCATTGTCTCCATCGTCGTGGCTGCGGCTGCAGTACTCGCGTGGGCTTTACGTACAAACGGAGACAGACAGTGAGAAATGCAAGTATTGAAGTGCTGCGATATCAAGGTGTCCATTTGTTGCTGCAACAACTGTCAGAATGTCCCTATCATAACTGCCCTTAATTCGATCCCAAGTTGATCTCAAGTATGTAACTCTCAGTTTGTTCCGTGCTTCAAAATGATAATCAACATCTTTAAGATGTTGCCCGTCCCAGCCGGCACGGTTGACTAGGGAACGGCGGAGAACTTGCAAATTAACGAGAGGATCATCGATCATTTATATCTTGACATTCACACACATTCAGTCGGATCCGCTTCATTTCACACCGAATCCGAGTCGGAACCGAATATCACCGAAACTTTGGCGAGTCTTAACCAGCTCTACGCTTTAAGGATAGTGGGCCAACACTGGGCCAACAGGGATCACCGAAACGAACCAGTTACTAATGAACGGGACGTTTCGAGGGCAGGTTTCCTCGAGACTTGTCGTCCACGACATATAGGGTGATCAGATGGGGATTTGTTCAGATGTCGCTTCCAATAAATAAGGTTTCTAAAAAAATCATTTACAGGTTTGATTTGCCAAACAGGGCGTTTGAAAATCTGGACTCGACTCGAACTTCAGTTCACAATTATTCATTATTAGGAATTAGAAGGTCACTCTGTGAGTGATACGCTAATATTACTACAATAATTAGCTCAAATACTTTTGGGGTCTAAGACATCACGATCATTCAGTCCGGATCTCAACCCAGTTGAAAGTCTGTGAGAAATCATGAGTAAAGGCGTGGGGCGGGAAAAAAAAACTTACCACCACTTCGGCACTGAACCCGGCCACTTCTTGGAACAGAGATACGTCCCCCGTGTAGAACACACGCTGGTGCGCCATAGCGATCATCGTGCGAGGAGAGTCTAAATTAATTATATGGCAAAATCAGAAGCGGAACAGGAAAATCGATGATCAAGATGGAGTGCTGACCTCCGTCAGGATTTATCCACCGCGCCGTGATTTCCTTGGATGTTCGGTTGAGAGAGAACTATGGGGTGTGAGAGGATGAAACAAAAATAAAAATATGAGGGAGGCGTACCGCCGATGTCATTATGAACGCGTTGAGCTCCAGGGACCAGTGAGGACCTGCCTCGACTTTATCTATGTTGCATGTGGAATCAATACGCGTCTTTTCCAAGGCAGGAGATGGAGTCTTACCCTTGGGAGCGTGCCGCGCAAGATGAAAGGCCTTCAGGGAAGGACCAATGAATTCTCCGAACGGCCCCACGGCAACGCACATGCGCTGAGACGAGTCCGCGACGTCGATGTGCGTTACAGAACGATCAGGTTCCGCGATTGTGTATTTCACTGCTTCCTTCCGAGTGTCGACGATCTTATTGACAGCAAGGAAGCCAATAAACGGCCCATGAGAATCGTTCCGATGGACAGAAATATACCCTGACTGCGGGCTGGAATGTGATGCATTAGCAAGAATGGAAAAACACGGCGTAAGCGGGATACATGCTTACCGTGAGGAGTGATCCAATGGTTGTTGCGCTCGTGCAAAATTATTCAGAAGGGCTGTCATTAATAAGTCTTCTAAACGGTGAAGGGGTCAAATATCAACGCACGAGAGTCCTGCGGCGCCCGTGCTGCCCATTGAGATTCCAAACGCGTGATTTCGTCCCGCTCTGCGGGTGCTATACCCTGCCCTTTGGCTTCGAATATGGTTTCAATCAGAGCAACGGCCTGCCGTTCCGCAGCCCATCGGGACGCGATAATTGTAGATTCAGACCCAACCTTCGCCATGGCAGGCGATCCAGAAACACGAGCGAGAAGACTTGCAGCAAGAACGAGTGTGAAACCGGTCTTCATGATGGTACGATGGAGAGAACAGAGAGTTATGTGAGTCTTCTGGAAGCTTATATATGCCCTATTGAGGGGGTATATATTGGCACTGGAAGTCAGGGGATAGGGGCAAAATGCTCGGAGGGCAAAGGAGTCGAGTGGAAGTATTATTTATCCCCGTGAGTCTAGCCAAGGGCAAACCGCATGTTTTCTGAGCTCGATGTTGCCCGGGGGTCGTCAAGTCGTATCAGGTCAGATCAGGTCATGGAGATCTTCGCTCGCAGAACATCACGATTCTTGATCGCATCATTTCTGATCTGGATGAAGATGTCGGTTTTCAAGAAAGTCTCTCAAGTTATCCAGCCGGTTTTCTGACTCTGACTTGCTCTGACCCAGTAAAGACGACTGCTATGGAAACTATGTAAAAACTTTATCATGCCAGCATTTTTTTTTTTGCAATTATGGAACGGTTGATGTGCCTGGGTATGATCGATCGATTCCGTGTAATTTGGGATCAAAATGGGATGAAACGCAGAATCTGTCTCACTGTCAGGATCTCAGCAATCAAGACGATGGGGATTTCCGTGCTCGACTATTTTCTTGTATAAAAAGCTGCCACTGACAGAAGAGAACCCCACAACGTCTCCCTTTCTCTTTCTGATCCCCCACATTCCTTCCACCTACCCTCTTTGCACCTCTTGAGCATTCCTTTCTTTGCGATGTTCTCCTTCCAGCTGCTCTCTGCGCTTTCTGCTGCCGCCCTCTTGGTCTCTGCAGCTCCTGCCGTTAAGGACAACTGCTGTGATACAGCCGCGGCTAAGATGGACCTCCCGTCCAACCAGACACAGCTGGTCACTCCCACCACCGCTCCTAAGTACGTCGCACTCGGCGTGGGTGTCCAAAACTACACCTGCAGCGCCACGACCTTGAAATACACGTAAGTGTTTTTACGCTGTTATTCGAGAGCAGTTTAATCATCTATTCCCAGTTCTATCGGCGCTGTCGCCTCCATATTCGACATTTCTTGCATCGACAAAACCCCCGCCTTCGCGACTATCCAGACTACCGCATTCAAAGCATGGTCTGCCGCCCCTGCTAGCCTCTCGGCCACCACCATTGGTACCAAGATCGGAGCGCCCACCCTTCTCGGGGTATGTTATATTATTTGAACGATTCTTCTCTTTTCTAAATAAAATCCCTCCCAGTTCCACTACTTTGTTCCCTCGCCTTCGGGTACTGGGCTCTCGCCCGAGTGGGATTTCACCTCCACCGGCAAAAACGCTGGTAACGCAAACGCGTTCGTACTCGCTGCCAAGGCTGGGGACATCACCGCCCCTACCAACTCGGCGACCAACGTCGACTGGCTTATGCTGAACAGCGTCTCAGGCTCCCTTGCCACCAAAGTATTCCGCATTGACACTGTCGGCGGCCAGCCCCCCACCTCCGTGAGCGCCCTTCCTCTCTCCTCAATTCGGTTTCTAAAAAGTCGCCTATAGTGTGTTGCCGGCTCTGCTGACATCAGCGTGAAGTACACAGCCAAGTACTACCTGTACTAAGCGCGCGCTCGCAAAAGCGCTTCCGTTCGCTGATATGGACACGGCGGTCGGTTTTCGGTTCTTTCCTTTTTTTACACCACTTCATTCGTGATGGCGGAAATGGAGCCGAAGACTGGCTCTGCCGGCTCTACACTATCTGCGACCGCTCTGCTATCTTTATAGCTTGATATGGGTGCTACTTACTTCACTACTTAACTACTACTTGCGCGTCGTATTTGTCAAGCACCGAGTTGTGCCAAAAATAAACGGTCATTTGGATATTCTGTCGATCGTGCCTTCTTTTTTTGATTCAACGACTGACATCATCCCATCCATCAGATTTAGCAGCTTGTCTTTCTTATGCGCGCCGCTCAAACCCTGCTGTTTCCACAGCTGCCTAGGCCTACTGTACCGCGCTCAACGCGGACGCTACCGCTGGCCATGAAGTGACCCCGCAGCTTTCCGTGCGCCGGCTTTTTGCTCCTTTTTGCTCCCAAATGTCTGAGCGCTTGAGTGGCTGGCATCACCAACAACAGCCTTCAGTGTCTTAACTGTTCCAGCATGCTGTGTCAGCTGCAAGTCAGCTGAGAATGATACTTACTGGCGTCTCATACTCTCATTGGCCTTTGGGTTATTTTTGCATCGTATATGCCGTTTGTCATCTCACGGTGGTATCGCGGAGACCCGCCCATCCCCAAGCTGCAATCTGAATCTCTCCGGCTTTGACGTTGCGCAAAGGGGTCTTTAATGTCGCCGCCGTCGAGCCCGAAAACTTGTGGCTTTCGGGGGTTTGACCTATGCACTGCGTCTCGATACACAGCTTTCTCATCATCGGAGCATATCTCCAATGTATCTCCACCGAGATTGTCACTGCCCAATACCAGCCGACGCCTCTCAGTGTCTCTTTGCCCTTCGTTTGTCACCTGTCCGTGTCTTAGTCCCCGAAATAAAATTGGTATATGTTTCATCTGTGCCGGTATAAAAGACCTCTATTAGTGTCGAGAATCCCCACACCCACTCCAGCCGACAACATGCTCGCCCTGGCAATCCTCCCTATTCTCATCTCCACCGTCGTTGCCTTGGAACGTAGAGCAAGTCGCTGCGACATTTCCGACGCGAAGCTCAGCCTCCCATCAAACCAAACCCTGCTCGTTGCGCCGTCCCAGGGCCCCTCCTTTATCGGGCTTGCCATCGGCACGCAGAACTACACCTGCGCGAGCACCGGGACATACACGTAATATTTTCATTCCTTCGTTGCTCTCGCACACATGCTAACCAATTTTGATTCTGGGCGAATAGAAACGTCGGCGCCGTGGCAGAGCTCTTCGACGTATCGTGTCTGTACGGCACGCCCGAGTTCCCCAAATTGCAGGAGATCGCGTACACGGTGTGGAAGTTCGCGCCACCCACCGCCGCGATCTCGCAGGTTATCAGCTACCTGTCACCGTTCCACGCGTCTTTCGTGTTGGGCCAGGTATGTAGATTGACTCCTCTCGGCTGGCGGCATTAACTGATCGGTGAACAGCATTATTTCGTGCCCTCCCCTCTGGCAAGTACACTGACCTCGCGATGCCACCATGAGTTTAACTTCTCTCGCAGGCACCGGCGTCAGTCCTCAATGGGACTTCTCATCCGCCGGCCTCGCCGGTCATCCGGACGCATTTGTCCTGGCGGCCAAGGTCGGCGACATCCCCGCCCCGACAGGACCGCCTGACGTCGACTGGTTGAGCCTCAACAAAGTCAAGGGCAACCTGGCCACGCAAGTTTTCCGCGTCAACACTGTTGGTGGGCTGCCCCCGGCTTCGGTGCGTCAATTCTATGCATATAACGCAGAAAAGAATCATTCCTCACACTGGGTTGGTTTTTAGTGCACTGCGGGATCACCGCCAATTCAGGTCAAGTATGCGTCCGTGTATTGTAAGCTCACGTCTATTTCATTTGGGATTCATGTTTGCTGAGACGTTGCTTCAGGGCTGTACGGCACTTCGGTTCAGTAAATTGTATGGTACTTAGACAAGTTCGAACAATCTAAAATAGATTCTTACATGAAAGAATACTTGTTGAGGACGGACGAGCACTCTCAACTGATTTGCAATGCATAAAAGATACGATGAACCATAACCAATGCCAAGGATGAATCTACTTGAGAATTTTTTTTCTGGAATTCTCTCGCAAGAATAACCTGGTGCTGCCGGGCTCTGCGTTCGTTCGCCATCGGAAGGTCGAGCTGAGAAACCTCGTCCCTTGGAGATACTTCGATGTCCGAGGGTGCCATGCCAGACACCGTCACAAAATGCTTTTAGTCGCTGCCGTCTGTCAAAAATTTAACGCTGGCGGTGCCGTCGACGTTTTGACAGTACATCGTCGAAAAGGCGATATGAACGGATATTGTTATTGGTACCTTGAAATCAATCAAAGTATCGGACTGAGGTCAAGGATCTCTTGAACGTATGTCGGAGGGCTCGACGACCCCTGAATGAAGTTGACCATTTACCGGAGGAGAAAAGAAAAACCCGGGTAGTCATCAACAGGGAACCTGACATATATTGGTTCGTTTCTTGTCTCGCCACTACTAGGAAGTAACTTCAAGGCTATTGCCCCGATGTTGGAGTCATGCCACATGGAGATTTTGTCAACTTCCATTTGATTCCGGGCAACGCCTGAGCAGCAGCAGGTGCCGACGTGCATTGGGTCAGATAGATGGAAAGGGACCTCATTGACCCACTGGATTCATACTGCGGAAAATTGTGATCATGGAAGACGACAAGGCGGTGAAGTAAACAACGCGTAAACAAATTATTTTAACACGCCAGTGCCAAACACCGGAAAACCCTCTTCCGTCTTTCCACCATGTCGGCTCTGCGCACCGTCCGTCAGCTCGCTTCAGCATCCGCGCGCCTGCGTCTATGGTCGAAGCCGCGGCTCGTCTCTCACTGGCCACAGCGAGGCCCACCGTTACCCGTGCTTTTCTGCGTCAGCCCTCAAGGCTACCCCCGGTCCGTCACCTTCTCTCACTCACTCGCTGGCCGCATCTCACCCGATTTCCTTCTCTCTTGCTTCTTCCCACGCTTTTTCTGTGACATTCAATCCGGTTCTCTTCTTTTTTCAATTTCTCAGCAAACACGCAGCTGGCGCAGAAGCTCACCGAGGAGCTCGAGTACGAGGTGCAGGCGGCGAAGGAGACAGAGGGGGACAACATTCCAGAGTTTCTGGCAAACTTCGTCGAGGCCGGCGTTTGGGATGTGCGTCTCGCGTAATAATAATAATTTTTTTACCGGCTGAATGTGTCTTTGTTTTGTAGATCAGCGACACGCCGGGACAGGATGAGGTGTTTCTCACACGCTCGTTCGGGGATGAGAGGTGCGTTTTCGTTTTGTGGGACTGCGCCTGCTGTGTTGTGCTAACGTATGGAGTGTACGAACAGCATTCGCTTGATGTTCTCGGTCGCGGACCTGCAGAATATCGAGGATGAAGAGGACGAGGCTGAGGCTGAGGACGGCGAGCCCACCGAGCCGCCCCACACCGAGCTCCGCGTCTCGCTTTCTATGTCGAAGGTCTGTCGGCTTCGTCCCACGAAAAAAAAAACATCCGACACTAATTCTTGCTTCGTGCTAATTTGCAGTCGACACATCCCGGCGCGCTGACTGCCGACCTCTACTGCGCGGACGGCGGCTTCCAGATCGCGAACTGGGGGTTCTACAAAGACGCGCGCGTCGGGAATGACCTGACCATCGAGAGCGACTTTGCGCGGCGCAAGCTCTACACGGGTCCCCTTGTGCGTTTCTTCCATTGACGGATAGCTGGGAATATTCAAAAATTGTTTGCAGTTCGAGGGGCTTGACCTCAACCTGCAGGAGAGCTTCGAGGCGTTTATCCGAGAACGGGGTGTTGACGAGCAGCTCGCTGCGTTTGTGCCCGAGTACGCGCAGTGGAAAGAGCAGCGGGTGCGTTGTTACCTGCCCACATTTCTCTCGCGTTGCTGAATTTTTTTTTCCAGGAGTATGTGGAGTGGTTGAAAGGCGTCGGATCGTTTGTCCGCGCGTAAAAGCTCGCCTCGTAGTCTGAAATCTGACCAAAAAAAAGGAGGTTTGTTCGTCAACATCTCTAGACTTTATTTATCTTAAACAGCGCTTGTATTTTTAACTGGTAATTCCCCCCTCTACGTATAATACACAGCATTTTTTCTCAGCGTTTGCTTTCTGAACCTGAAGAAGATGCGATATATTGGTGGTCGTGTTTGGCTGATGCGACTTTCAATAATAAGTGTCAGCAAGATTTGTAGCTTGATTTCCGCGTCTCCGAACCGTCTGATCGTTGGGCCCGCAGTTATACATAATACATGATAAATCCTCCTTCTCCTCCTCCTCTATCTCCAACTCGCAGTTGTACACTGACACCAGGAAAATGCCTCAGATTGTGATCATTGGCGCCGGGTACAGCACATCCATTCGCTCACCTTCTCAGTCTTTCAACTCATCACAGGATTGGAGGCGTGGCCTTCGGAATTGCGTTGAGACGCCAGCTAGGATTTAACGATTTCACGGTACTCCACCGCCATCATCGATGGGCGGGCTATGTAGCTAACAAGTCACCGAAAGATTTACGAAAAAGCCTCGGATGTAGGCGGGACGTGGAGGGTTAGTTCCCCCTTCTTCTTGCTTAGCCGCTCTCAATTTTGCGCAGGATAATATATACCCAGTTAGATGACATGACTTTGCCTTCATGCCCACGTACTAACGCCAGATATAGGGCGCTTCCTCAGACATCTCCATTCACTTTTATTCGCTCTCCACAGACCTGAATCCAGACTGGCCTTCTTCCCATGGATCCCAACCACAAATGTATGCGTATTGGCGCAAACTGGCCGCCAAATACGATTTGTACCGTCGTACCGTCTTCAATCGCACGGTGGTCTCGGCGGAATGGAGCGCCAAAGAGCAGCTGTACCACGTCATCACTGAGGACGTCAAGTCCGGTGAGCGGTTCTCCACCACCGCGAAGATCGTCATTTCTGCGCTCGGTATACTCGAGGTCCCTCGCTTTCCGGATATCACGGGCCTCTCTTCCTTTAATGGTGCTAAATTCCACTCTGCGCGGTGGGATTCTAGCGTGGCTCTAGGAGGAAAGCGGGTAGCCGTGATCGGAAATGGCGCTTCCGCGTGAGTGCCAAAAGATAATTTTCACTCCTACTTCAGTTCATTCTGGATGTGCATGCAGCACACAACTCCTCCCACTGATCTCGAAGGACCCGACCGTCCAAATCACTCAATTCTGCAGGACCCCGAACTGGTACTTTCCCCCGGTAATCAATTCTCTCCTGTTTCTATCCGCGGAGGCGTTTAACGCATTTTGTTTTTAGAACCGCTTCGATTATAGCCCGTGGACGAAGTGGGTGTTCAAATATATCCCCGGGGTGATGAGGGCACATAGATTATCTCTATACCTCCGGGTGCGCACTTACTTTTCGCTAAGAGTCTGCTGTTTTAACACGGTATATCCAGGGCGAGATGGCATACCTGTCTATCTTCACAAACTCGACTGTCCGGGCGAAGGCCACCGTTGTGCGTTGATTCTCTGCAGGTGTGTGAAATTAGCTAATATATCGTTAGGCGGCCACGCAGTACATCGCGCATATGGCGCCGAAGGAGGAGATCGAGCGTCTTGTTCCACAGTACAGTACGTGTGCGCTAGCACAGCCATAGTGGTCCTCGCGTTGACTTGGAGACAGCTCTGGGGTGCAAACGCATGATCGTCGACACGGGGTATCTTCAGAGTCTGCACCAGCCGAATGTGAAGCTCAACTGGGATGGAATACAGTCGATCTGCGAGGATGGCATTGTTACCAATCAAGGTTTGAACCGTGATCACGGCGCGACCTGATCATCCTACATATCATTAAGTTTTTATATTCTTCAGGAGACAAGCTGCCTTTCGATGTCATCATTTTCGCGACAGGTTTCACTGCGGTGCGTGCAGTGGCGCTCCGCTCATTCACCGACCAATAAATGACGGGCTATGTGTGGCAGGACCGGTACCCGCTTACGGTCATCGGCGACGCTGGCACCACAGTACAAGAGTACTACGACTCCCAAGACGGGCCAAAAGCGTATTTGGGCACCACCGTCCCGGGGTTTCCGAATTTCTTCATGCTGGCGGGTGCGATATCAGCCGCGCTCAATTATTGTCTTCTTCGACCAAATATTGATTGATAGGACCCAACCTCGCCACGGGGCATACCTCCGCTATCCTCACTGAGGAACTGCAGGTACGTCACTTCCTCTTCGTTTCGCACCACTCCCAACGTGTTCTACTTAGATCGGCTACATCCTCAAGTTCGTGAAGCCCATCCTCGACGGAGCGGTCGCGACCTTCACGGTCACGCCGCGCGCCACAGACGCATACAACGCCCTCATCCACGCGCGCCTCGCGCGCTCCGTGTGGGTGCAGTGCGTGTCGTGGTACCGCACCGGCGGCGCGGGCAAGGTCTCCAGCATCTTCCCCGGGCCGATGCTGCTCTTTGGGTGGTGGGTGCGTAAGCCGAGGTGGGGGGACTATGTCGTCCAGGCGGCGACGGGGAGGTGGGAACGGAGGATGTGGCGCGAGAGGTGGATGAGGCGGGTGAGTCCGGCGCATTATCTGTCTGTTCTGGTGGGGTATTTGGTTGAGTGGATTTGTGGGTGAAGTGGGTGGCGTAACTGTGCGGGTAGGCTAGAATTACAGACTTATGATTATATACTTTAAACTGTTGAACTGAATTCGTCTGATATTTTCGCCCCTGGACCGTCGGATTGACGGAATCCACCCTTAATTAAACACCGCCAAAGCAAGTCGTTAGATATCAACCATCGCTATATTTGGAGTAAAACGGTCTAGATAAATAATTTGGTCTGTCTCCTCTTCCTCGCAATGGGTTGATCATGTTCAATCTCAACTTCGACTTTGAGGATCTCGCGTCTGTTGATATTAAATGATTCAGGCCTGTTAAAAACGTAGAATCCTTGAATCCCGCAGTACCTGTACTTGAATCCCGCAGTTTCTTTGGGTCGCGTGAAAACCGGTACATGTTCGAATTGACTTGGATGTTACAATTCTTTTAAATAAAACTAACGTACAATGCTATGAAAACCCACTTGCTGCGGCAGCCGAAAGGGAATTAACACGATAATAGTAGTCGACGACCGCATTGGGCGTTTCGTACGTCGCAGGTGTGTAGGTTTTCTGTCGCGGCCCCGCAGCGTATCTCGTTGTTATCTCGACCACCTGCCGAAGAAGAGGTTCCCTCTCCGACGCCTTGAACCCTGGCGCTTGAAGAGGGAAGACGACTACCGCATACTGGGATACAAAATAAGTTAGACGCAAGCGCAGCCAGAAATGGGCGAACCTCAATGACGAGCCCAGGCACGGCAGAGGAGGGTTGCAGATTCCCACGGAGATGAATTTCACCCATAAGCTGGCGTCGATTTGATGAGACTGAATCAGCGGCGGCGCCTTCCGTCGATGGCCAAAAGACGGCTTGACCACAGGTTTCAGATACAATCCTCTGCAAGTCCCTCCGTTTCTCGTTGATTGAACGTTCCAGATAGACAATGGACGCGGACGGCGAAGACAAAAGATCAAGGGCCTGAATGTCATCTGTCTCAATCGTCACGGCACAAGGGATAGACGCCGATCTAGTGTAAGAGAGCTGAATCTAGTTAAGAAGCAGAAACCGTAGAAAGGTAATGATTCGACGAACCGGAGTCGCGAGCGAAAACTGTTCATTTCCCGAGTTACTTCTGTCTGAGATGGCGTGGACGCGAAGACGCACCATGCATTTAACCTCGATCGAGCGGGATGCAAAGAGTTTGCCCTTGACAGATAATGTCTGAGTGTGCCATCCTTCTGGGTCAGCGTTGGGGCCGAAAAGAGGGGAATTCTCTTGGTATGCAAGCTAATGTACAAACAAGAAAATGCATGAGCACAGAAATTAGAAAGTAAAGGGCTAACAATCGCACCTTCCTTAATTGTGAAGGAGGACCGGGTTGTTGCATCGAAGAATATCCAAACGTGCATGCCACTCTATTCGAGCGGAAATCAATATCTCCGGTCCATAGTATGTGGTACAATGCACTCACTTGTCGTCCGGTCGAAGCTTCCCGCGTACGATACGTAGTTCTGCGGTATACTTCACGCCAAGTATGGAAAGACGGTTCAGGTATGTGTGGGGAAGGCGATATATTTTTCCATTCTTGCTGAACGTCGCCGGTATCTCGGTACAAAATTAGTCGGTCGTTGACAAAAAGCATCAAAAATAAAACTCATACCTCTACAGTAAACGGGAAATTGTAATCTCCTTCGAGCTTTGATTTCCCAGACCACAATGTATGTTTTATTTCAACAAAGGGCATCGATACTGCGCCAGGACCACTGTTCACGATTTCTCCCCTAATCTGCACCAAAAATATCAGGCGTCGAAATCCCGTCTCGAGAGCAGAGACTAACCAAGATGCAAATAGCCTGAATCGTCTCGGGACTTGGAAGGTCTAACTTCACAGAGCCAACCATGTTCGAACCTTGGGCGACGGTTGGCATTACTTTGCTGAGCATGGGGTCTCCCTGAACTGAAAAAATGGCCCATGGAGTGCCGCTCCGATTCTTGATCTCGTAGCTGAATTCCTTGGGCTCGCGTATGGCTTCTGCTGGAGGGGGTGTGGGCCGTCGAGTATACTCCGGCAAGTCAGACTGAGCGCCATGGCTTGAACTGACCAGAGCCTCGGGTGTAAAGCCATCGTATGAGGGTGGTTCCATGGGAGATAAGGAGCGGCCTTTAGTCGACTTTGAGTGTTATGTAGACCCGAAAGCAGTATTTTCCGTGATCGCCGGCTTCCATTCGCGGACCGAGACCGAAGGATAAAATGGGGAGACGGATGTCATCCGTCACTTTTGAAGGCTGGCGGATGAAAATCATTCGAATGTATAGTCTCTCCATCTGGAAAACGACCTGAAACTTGACAGTGGTTGACAGTGCTGTATAGTGCCATAGTGGCCATAGGTACATCCCCCTATGCAGCACTATGTAGCACGTGCGCCACCACTATGCAGCACTATGGAAGCACTATGGGAGTGCTATGCAGTCAAGGCCGGCCGCATATATCCTCCATTATTGTTCCTCTTCTCCGGCTCCCCCATAGCTAGCCTCGCAATAACAATATAAAAGCAGAGAAAATCGATTTATTTATTTAAGTACTTCACACACAAGTCTACTAATTCACCAGTACATAAAACTGAAGCTCCCGCGATCGACTACAACCTTCTCACCGTGATCATTCGCGCACGAGCCCCCGCACGGAATACAGAACTGTGGCAATACAATATAAGTAATGGACTGAACGAAACTCGAGACAGAACACTTGCCAAAGCCGTCCTCGCAACAAAAAAAGGTCGAGCCATGTGTTATATGTATCGCCAGATATTCTATTTCATCACCTTCAGCGTCGTGCAGTTGTAGGGAAAGGGAAACCACTCACGAAGCCATTGCGAGCACACAACGATCTCGCCGTTCCCATCATCGAGGTCTGAGTCTCCCGGTAGCGACACGACATATCCTTGGAGTCCTTGGAGACTGTGGCTCAGCATTCGACATGCGACACACAAAAGGAATTGGACATACGAATAGTGAATGACCCCATACCAGCAACGTCCTCGTTTCGCTCCCGGGACCGTTTGTTGGAGACCGGAGCGACAGAATCCGCTCAAAATAAGATGCTTAGACTCGAAAAGACTCGTAGATTGGAACATACCATTTAAACCACCATCGTTCTCCTGTAAACACATGCACGTGCGACATCTTTCGCGGAGCGGGGATTCCCTTGAAGTCGAAGGCGGTATGCCGCTCCACGCGGGTGAACGGACCTTTATTCGGACGATCCCGAATGTACGGGGAACGTTACTGCATCAGACAGGGGGCATTAGTTGGTGGGGCCACAGCTCTGACACTCACGCAGCAGGAACATGTGCTAGCGAGGAGCGCGGGGAAGCACCATTCTAGAGAGGAGCAACGATAGGCGGGCGATGCGAGGAAGATCAAGGGACTCCCACCTAGTCGATCTGACACAATATGGCTGCTGGTGTAGCCCTCTAGGTGATTGGTAGAGGCACTTTTGAGCTCCGAAATGAAGGCGAAAGCGAAAAAAGATGAGAAGAATCGGGGAGGATGAGCGTCTGCGATGAAAGAAGAGAACAAAGAACAACCAAGCACGTGCTTGCCTCATGACTCATTTCTGCCGCCCAACCGCCGCCAGCTCCGCCGCCTCTTGGCAGTCGCTGTCCAAAAGCTTCATACAGCGTTAATTTATGTTCAAGCGCTGCGCAAAGAGGTCGAAACGGCTGACCACACCATTTCAGCCGCCAATGAAGACCTGGGACTCGCGAGTTCGGACTGCGATACGAGAGACGAGCTTACCGGTGAAGTATGGGCTGGATTCCGACGATCCTTGTAATATCTGCCGAGGGGACTCAGATTCAGATTGACTGTGAGTCCATTCAAAATTCATCCCACTGTACTTACTCATTTGTATTTACAGATTTTACTTGGAAGAAATTTCTTGTTGACCACGTCGCGTCATGTTCTGGTTCAAAAGCTGAAAAGTATTACTTCAGTATTTTCGTTTTGAACCCGGTTCGAAAGTTTATAATGCAAATAAACACCTGTTGATAATATCACTTGTGGCTATTGTGAAGACGAATGGCGAGAACTGAAGGAAATGAATAAAACCTACAGATGCGCACTCACTCGGGCGGCACAGTGTTAGCTCTGGGACGGCAGAGTGTTGCATAGTGCTGCATAGTGGTCGGTGCACCGCCGCATAGTACTCTACAGTACTATGGACCACTATGAGATCTATGGTACTATGGCCCGACTATGCCTCGGCTACGGTTTTCCAGATGTCCCCAAAACTTAGAGTTCGGTGTGATTTGTAAGCATGTCAATCATGTTCTATGCCAAGCAGTCGCAAACATCATTCGTCGCCACTTAATTCCACCATACAGAATCCTTTGTAGCAAGTCCGTCCTGGACCCGCTCGAAACGGCGAACACCAGGCTCTTGGGATGACAGCCTGCCCCTCGGCAAGGATATCGATGCAAAACCCTTGCTTTCTTGACCTTCTTGCCACTTAGTTTCTTCCAACAAGACCATTTCTGAAGGTGTGCACCTTCACACACGAGGAAAACGAGATCTATACCTTCTTCTCTCCAACCGGTCCTTCCAGAGGATCGAACTAGAGGTATCCGAGATATGGGCTCGCTCTCAGACTCATCCTCTTTCTATTTCATTTCAAGGTTCGTGTTGGTTGAATGGCGAGTTAAAACTTGAGTCCTTGCCTCCTGCCTCCTGCGTTGTTGAACAACTGACCGTTGTCAGGGTCAAGCCACTACTGCACATTACTATGTGCTCTCGACAGTCTCGTCGGTGGAAATTCTAGAGCGGCACCCTCCAGAGCAACTCCAGACAGAATCTTCCCATCCTACAATCTAAGCCGGTCATTTTCCGAGACGCCAGTGAGTCAGTGACCAACCTGCTGTGGATGCCGGTGAACGAGGAAATCCTCTCACGCTGCCCTGTATCCAAAACCTCTGGATCAATGGTCCGAAGGAAAATCTTCGGTATTACTTCCGTTCATTGCGGGGTTGCCGTTGAAATGCCTCTACTGTGCTGGGAGTAATCTCTTTGGCTCGCCCTTGCAAAACGTGTTCTCCAACCGGATCCTCTCCCAGATAACCCATCTGCGATATTCGACATTTATTATAGCAGAATCGAGTTGGACACCTAGGAAATCTCGCCCTCATCCCCCATCCCACTCCACTTTCAACGCTCCAATTTTCGCCGACATTTGGATCGCTCTCTAAACATGCCGTCCTTACATGTCCTAGGTATAATCGGGTTAAACTGTGGTAAAAATGTTACTGACGGCCACCCAGACAGGATTAATGACTTGATCGGGACCGCAGATTGGCAAATGAGGATGCATATAGGGAGGGATTATTCGTCTCGAGCTGAGAATTTCAATTGTCAAGCGGAAATCGGGCGAAATTGACGGTGAGTTGTCTATTTAAAAATCGTTACGATAATTATTTTATTTTCCCGAGCTCTGCAATATTGGATCGAGGACGGGATGAGACCGGAGATCCCCTGTTCACGCTTTCGATCATAACCTGCGTCTGTCTATCTCTGGATTCCTTGCAGGCATCTCCGCTGCTACGAATTAGTTGGACGTCCTCTCATGCAATAACTCAGTGCCGTTTATAGTTTTCTGATATTTCATGAGATCTGTGACAGTTGTGTGTCCTTCGTGTATTATTATGATCCCAGTGGGAATATCCAGACCCGCATCTTTCTGTCTCTGTTGACACCGGCGACCAATTCTCTCGGTCAGATTTTTTGGCGAGACTAAAACGGAGCTACATTCTTCCATTCCTGTCTCACGGCTTTTGAGAGCAAATTCAGCACTTACTCGCTCCTTTCAAATCACCCGCTCTCAACAAGCCATGCAGTCAATTCGATAATTTGCAGCGAATGTGAGCAAATCATCGGGTACTTTTAAGTGTACAGTGCTCTGCTACTTCTTATAGGTCGCTATGAATTGGCAGCTTGGCCTCTGAACATCTCCGCGGCCGAAATGTACACTTAAGGCTCTCTTCGAAAGGGGCCCCGGGCTGTTTTATTTTCTGAATTCCTATCGTCGCTGCTTCTTGACGTCGACTGAGGCTTTTTGTCCAGAGTCCGTTGTACACATGGCGGTCGGAGCCAAAATCGACTAATTCAGAAACCCACCGAAAACCCAGATTATCCCACGAATGAGTCGGACCATGAAGCAGCTGGACAGCAACGGACCCAGGTAAAATTGATGGTCATTTCGCTTCCAATAGCGTCTGCATAGATACGGATAAGTCGGATAAGTGATCCTGAGTCGGCGCCCAGATGATCCCGTAAAAAAGGTAGGGATTCGATTGGACGTCACAGGAAACACAGCTCGGCATTAAAATCACTCAGAATGACGCAGAGGCCTGAAAGTGTTTTATTTCCCGTCGGCGCGTGGACCTTAGGCTGTGTTCAGAGTGGATAATGATAAATTATTGATGCTCCAAAGCATATATCGATTTCGAACAATGAAGTTTGCTAGATCACGCCGAGGCCAAGATGGTAGCTCCGCTTCATGGCCGGCGCCGTAGAATAGTCAATGCACGGGCTGAGCGGGAAAACATGGTGATCCTGGATCCGTCCGACGCAGATTCCAGTGACGAAAAGTAACACATACAGTCAAACGAGGATATTTAAAATGGAGCGGGATGCAACCTACCGCGAGAACTCGATATCACAATTAGTATCCACAGCGCACTGCGGCCGAACATGAAGAAGGATTTCTTTTTTCTTCTTTCTGCGCAGATTGAGGGAAGGTTAACGGTCCGTCTTAAGAACAGCGGTGCTTTTGAGGTTGAAACCAGGAACGGACTGAGCTTACTTATCATGATGCGAGTTCAGGAAACCGGGCATAATTCAGAATACATTCCATGGTCTGTGCGCCATCCTCATAAGATTTTTCACAGTTTCGGGCCGGTGAGCTCTCCCTCTTGCCGCGACAGAGATCTCCGGGCCTCCCACAATGCGAATCACATTGCATGGCGATTCTATAGGTCAGCGAGGAGGAGGAGTGTCCCAGGCCTGTATGTTGCCATGCGGTAGCTTCGTGTGGAAATACATCCTCACAATATTTTCCTGTCCCACATTCAACTACATGACGGTTGAATGTGGGCCATGTTTATTTTTGATCTTTTATCTTCCAACCCTAACCCGAGTAGCGTCGAGGCTTTTCAATATGGTCACCGTAGGCCTAGGTCTTCAAATTGAAATGCGGAGCTAAAAATGCGCTTCACTGCCATAATGGAAGCCGGAGCATATCACCACCCGATTTTCCTTTTTTGTTACCCCACTTAAGCGGTGCGCATCGATATCTTCCTTCGCTAAATTTTGCTGTTCACCGCAGTGAGTGAAATGCTATCAGGTCTCGTTATACTCGGAATATAACTGGAGCCACTGCATTGACGACTGCAGAGTACGTGATTATTGTTTTGAACCAAAGTTGAACAGTGATTTCCGACACCCAGGGTATCGATACGCAGGTCTAGTTATTTTAGGATCTGTATCTGCCTACACCCCTCAGTTTCAGCGTCTCTGGCGGCCAGGGACAGGTAAAACACATTACATTGATCAACTTGTCCTTCGCTGCGGGCCCAAAGGCTTGGGTGGGTGATCCTAAGCCGATGGTAACGACATTCGCCGCTCTGAATATTTGGAGTCTTTTGCAGCTGTATTCGCGCGCGGTCTGAAAAGGAGCGCCGATATATAATCAACAGGGAAAATGTACATATGACAGACGTATTTAGCTATGAGCGACGAATAATTGATTAAACAAAGCAAGCATCCCAGGATGAACCTTGCCGTGCAATGAAATCGACCTAGTAGACGGATTGCCTTAGCAATCGCATCAGAAGGGGGACATAGAACTCTTACCCAATTATTGGAGTCGCATGCATCCTGCCCGCAATCGGTTCCTGGATATGTCAACGAACCACACCCTACGTCGAATGGGGTGTCAGGATATTGGGCCTCTTGTTGCAGAGGTTGCAGAGCGTATAGGCTCTCAAGCCACGAGTAGTCCGAGAAGGCGGGATTATTTTCAGGCAACGTCGATGCCAACTGTCCTGGGGACTGGTAACACGAAGAATAGGCGGTGTCGGCGGGATAATAACCTTCGGATTGTGAGTGGCATGGATGCGGTATGGGTTCGTATGAGCTCGTCGGAGGTGGGAGCTGCGACGTGGTCGAGCTGCGAGTAAGCCCAGCAAATCCCGGGTCTTGGGTTGTAGAATGTGGGCTAGCGTATTGGTTGGATCCAGGCCAACAGCCTGTACAGGCCATTGAGGAATAATCAGGCAGTGAAATCGGATGGAACATTGGGGACAAGTCCACCAAGTCGCTGAACGCTGGACTAGGGGACGATTCAGGAGTGTGCCTTCCACGCGACGATCCACACGATGACGATCCACGAGAGGATCCCTCAGGGCGAGTGATACTATTATATCTAGAATAGGCGCGTCAGGAAGGACTCTCATGACCAAGTTTGCAGTGTATACACCTACCGATTCTTTGCCGCCAGACCTGTCCTACCTGGCAAATACATCTGCACGATTTTCTTCCACATCTTTCCATGTTCTCTGACTGCTTGAAGAAGTAGGTCGTCCTACGAACTTGTCAATGATTATATTGGTTGAGTCACCGGGGTATTCACAGCTTCCGCCGACCATGCTGTTCGGTCAATCGCAGGGTTCAGTGTATCAGACCAGCGTTTAGAGCATTCTGGAACATAAGATGAAAGGACCGTCCAAGAGAAAGATACAATGACCTACGATCGCTATTTCGTGTCCGAACCATGGGTGCGACGAGGGACCATCTAAGGAACGGTCAGTACCCCGGGAAAATAATAAGCTTAAGGCGCATACCTTGTACCATAACGTTTCATAGCATTCAATAATCTCCCATCCTCGTCGGGAGTCCAGCCCCCTTTAACGACATCCAAACTCATCTTGGCATACCATCGCTTGCGGCAATCCTTGTTCGTGCGGTTTGGCACATGCTGGGCGATGGCGTGCCATCTGGAAGGCGTAGGATTACCGGGTTCCTCTTCACCAAGTCGTGTTAATGCCACAGGTATAATTAAAGGACGAGAAGTTTATAATTACCTCGATCAACAGCAGTACGAAGTAATTTATCCTCTTGGGCGGTCCATTGGCGGCGTTCTCGGTTCATCTGTGCAGGAGGAAAAGTTGGCAGTATTGCAGAAGGGCGTTTAGTAGGGTGTGGCAAGCGTGTTCGAATTATAACCGAATGCCCGATTTCATATGCAGAGAAATTGTTTGCCGAAGATCATCGGGAGCACAGTCAAACAGTCACACATCTCCACGGCACTGCCAGTGAATAGCAGTGAATCCACTAGATTCATTTTGTTCCGTGAAGGAGACCCACCGTCACTCACGTTAACAGGATATATTTAGCGAGCTTCTGCGGAAATTTCGCGTCGATCTGCAGCTGGTTTGTCCGTGTTACCCGGACGATAGTACCATGGCCGATAAAGCCGGCGACACTTCAAACGGAAACTACCAGGATTTTTGTCGACAAGTTTGCGACAAGTAATAGCAAGTAGTTTTTGAAACCTCAGTGAGGATCCGACGTCTCCTCGGAAAGCATTTGTTTTTTATGCTACGATCTGATGGATCATTACTCACATGTTTGATGCACGCCTAATTACCTGGGGCTACAGTGGGTCCCACTGGTCCAACAATGATCCCTGTGATGCCGTTGAACCGGTTCCGCGATGCGTTGGATCGACGCTCTGCCCCGTTTTGGGAAACGGTGTTGCGGTGGCCCCGATGAGGACGAGACTCATGACCTCACTAAAGGAAGGCCGTGAAGTAACGTATTGTCAGAAACTGCCACAAACCGATGTAGATCCGTTTTCTCGCTCGCTTTGACTGGAACTGGAAATCCCTTGGCCATGAGGATCAGAATAACAGCCGCCAAAACCAGAACACTCCCATAAGCTAGGAAAGGAATTTGCTCAGTGCTGAGGATCATCCTATCCAGTTCTGATGAGCCCTAGAGGATCAAGACAAAGGATATACTTACAGCCAAAAAAAAGTAGGATGTCAGATGCTGTGTACCGCGCAACGGCAACGGCCCGGAGGTCACCGAGCCGGCGCTCTATGTTGCCAACTTGAGCCGATTCTAGCCTGTCCTTGGGGGATTGTTCATTCCAAGGTTCATTCGTAAAAAAAGAGAGAGCGCGAAGAGCAAGAGAAGAGTTTCTGCGTTCCAAAATATTATTATTCTTGAGGCCCAGAGCTCTCGAGTCACAAACAGGTCCGAAATCGATACTTACTTACTACTGCCATGTTGGTGCGAAGCTATTTGAACTGTGTTCTATTCAAAACTTCATGCTTTCGAGATAGGGAGAAAAGCCACAGGTAAATTTCCTTATTCGTCCAAGAGCGGTTGTTTGTCCATGCTTAGAAGAGAGGCCTACGCCTTCATTTTCTTCGCTCCGTTCGTAAGCCTCCAACCAGCGGTACATCTCCGCTTCCGCGCGATCTGCACACCCATTTCCGCAGTTGGCGCGTTGCTCGAGGAGTGGGGATGCTTGCGACGAAGCTCTCTGTCGTGGCTACTGTGCGTTGAGGGCAACAGCGGAGTGACGCGAGGGAGCGCGAGGGGTTCGTCCGCACTAGGGCTCCAACCTTTTGTTTTTCGTGTATGGATCCAGGCACAACAAAAGGAAAAGGTTACAAAACATTTTAAAACCGTTTAAAACGTTTTATACACGGTTATCTGTAAGTACCTTAAGAACCAGCAGGTAGGTAGAGTCTTGACTTACAAAAAGCTCGCAATGTTGTGACCTGCGGCTTTTACTACTGACTCGACCAGTTTTGGTTGAAAAACAGCTCATCAAGGAGCGGCGCGGGGCAGCAGTTGCGCCATCAACCACAATGACAATTACCATATTGGGAACACATCCCGCTAGTTCAGCGCCGCTTGGTCAGTATCAAATTTTTATGTGATAGGAAGACGCTGAAGGCATGTAGGCATATATTTCACAAAAGTATTCGATCCCATTTCCAATGAGAAATAGCCTGTAAGTCATTTGCTATCCCCAAACCGTTTAAACCTTGTACAAATGGTTTTAGAACCGTTTGACCCCTCCGCACAATAAAAGGAAACGAAAACGGTTTAAACCATGTACAAACGTTTTTACACGGAAAAGGTTGGAGCCTTACGATATACTGTTTTATGTATGTATGTGCGGTTGGTCAAATCCAACAGCACCACGCCAGGTACACTGATCCTGTAAGGAATGTTTACTCTCTAGCCCCAGGAGCGTCTTCAAGACGAGATGAGTGGCGTAACGCTCAGTACCTGTGGGACAGATACAGTACAGCAACCCGTGCACACGCATTACGAGCTATATTGTGTACAGATTGCTCTTGACAGTGTGTACGTGGGTTGGGAGAACTTTCTGGTGTTCTAGGTGCAGTTGATCCACGTCTCTAGTTCTTCAGCGTGTCAAATTATCTGGATCACAGAAGTCTCGTCATACTCGAGTATGTTCGGCGTTAAATCGACGTTAAATCGAGGTCATCTTTTTGTGTACGCTTGTTACATCTCTTTCTTTGCTCACAACGTCCACTTTTCCAACAGTGACCGACAGCGGGAGTAGAAGACCTCTTCGATCCATGTCGTTTTTTCTTCTGCAAATTCCGATATACAATATGTGCATATACCAAAAATAGTTTTCCTCGCTGATTTTAAATGTGTCGTCGCATGGGTGCTCGATTCTTATGGCTGTTATCACGAATCTATTCATTATGTGTGGCAGCTAAATGCAATGGTTTAGCTTCGAAAGTGCGAAGGTCCAATCCCAACTTGCCGTCTTTCAGTCTAACAGTCACACCGTTGATAGATGTATCACTGTGTGTTAATCAAATGCTACGACAAGGAGATGTCTGTTCAGTCAATCCGATTACACCAATATTCGGCTTCAAAAGTGTGATTGTCCAATGCTGACCAGGCTTCGTTCATTCTTGACTGTTTTGAACAGTCAAGCTTTGATAGATATATCACTTTGTGTTGATAAAATCCAAGAACTCGAGGAGAAGTTTGTTCAACCAATCCAACTACTCTTTATTCTTGCAATCTGAGTCCGACTGTTGTTCTCCTAGGTTTTTTGCACTTCTCATCATCATAGGCCCGTTTCCAGTACGTCCCGTTAGATTCCGCAGTGAGAAATTTATTATAGCGGCCAATATAAATATCGGTTCAGCTCCTGCAGCAACACCAACTCAGTTCAGCAAGCGAGCAATGTCCAGAAAGTCTGCGAGCGACACCAGAGACCCAACCCAACCCACCCACAATCCATTGTCTGTTTTGGCAGCCCGCGGACGACCGCCAGACATTCACAACGACGGCACAACCATTCCCAGCTCGATACTGACATCACTGGATGGCCGTAACCGAGCTGCTACCACTCGATGATGTCAAATCATTCCGTTGTTGCGGACAGATACTTACGCTGTACGTGCAATAGGGAAAGATCTTTTTCTAAACCACTTACTGATACAAAATCTAGCAGAACCATCGACCATGTGGACACATAAGACACACTCTGCATATGTGCACGCTGCTTGACATCTACCACCAAGGTCCGTCGATTTCCCCCTCAATTCTTGACCAAAACACCTAAACTAAAGTACTTACAGCACCTTTAGTACTAGTACCCCCTCTCGAGGTTCCCAAAGTTGATTTGGATGTGGGATAAAAAGATACTTCGACACGAGCGCCGTCATCGCGGGATGGCGATTTTTCACCCCCTCACAGAAGTGCGTTGATTTCGCATTGAGTTCTTGACCAAAACACCTAGACTAAAGTACCGACAGCACCTTTAGTACCCCCTCTCGAGGCTCCTCAAGTTCTCTTGGATGCTGAATCAAAAACGCGCCGACACGCGCGCCGTCATCGCGGGAGGGCGACTTCTCACCCCCTACAGAAGTGCGTTGATTTCGCATTGAGTTCTTGACCAAAACACCTAAACTAAAGTACCGACAGCACCTTTAGTACCCCCTTTCGAGGTTCCTCAAGTTCTTTTGGATGCTGGATGAAAAACGCGCCGACACGCGCGCCGTCATCGCGGGAGGGCGACTTCTCACCCCCTACAGAAGTGCGTTGATTTCGCATTGAGTTCTTGACCAAAACACCTAAACTAAAGTACTTACAGCACCTTTAGTACCCCCTCTCGAGTTCTGGACCAAAATTACTAAACTAAAGTACCTACAGCACCTCTAGTACCCCCTCACGATGGTCCCCAACCCGCCTTGGCCGCTAGTCCAAAAACGCGTCGACACGAGCGCCGTCAAAAGACCAGCGCCGTCACTTTCTACCGGAAGAAGAATCTCTAGTACTTCGAGATATCTCCAAAGTCAAGTTACTACCTCGAGAAACTGTCAATCTACCTCGAGTGCAAGTTGGTCGTGTGAGTCGCTTTGGCCGCGGTCTCTTGGCTGTTGCTTACCGTAATCCAGAAACCTCTCCACCACCCTCTATCTGCAACAACACCACACAGCAGTCCCCTGCACTGGACCCAAAGCTGTCGTGCTGCTACTCATATCCCTACCACGAGCAGTACCCGATGTTTTCCTGTTCGTGAGCGTCATGGTGAGCAGAAGGCTTGACGCTGGCATGATTGTTGCGCTACATAGCTCGTACTCAGGCAGGTACATGGGCACATTGTCGCAGTTCTCGATGGAGTTCCTATTCAGCTTTTCTTTCTCTCATGCTCGATCTGCTATTTATATTTTGGAGGACAATAATACTTAGATAGAGCTTGGATGGTATGAAATAGAATATAGCACCGATCATCCATTGAGACAGGAGATCCGACTTGACTTTGCACACCATGGGCATTCCGGGTTTCTGGGAGGTGCGCGCTCTCTGTACCTTTGCCTTGCGGCTTTTGACAGCAACTACCTACAGCTCCATTGAGACGACGACCATGATCAATGTCGGAGCAATTTCTCAGTGTGGAAACTAGAATACCTTAATGGCGATGCTTCCGGGATGCTGGAGCTGTGGAACCAGTGACAAATTCGAACCCAGCAAAAGATGTTCACTGTTCACAACGGCTACCGTGCCTATGTTTTGGAATGCATGGAACGAATGCGAACACGCCAAATTTGGATATGCCGCCATCCTGAATCACAGGGATTCACGAAACGCCGCGTCGAATTTCTCACGATAAACTAGGTAGAGGGCGCCGCTTATCAGGGTATTCTCTCAAATTTAGTCATGGCTGAGTCTGGATTCGTGGTTATCTCCACAAACAACCTTTACTCAAACCGCGCGGTTCGTAAGTCGCCCAGTCTGAAAGGCTTGGATGCTCGGAAGCCGGGCCGCTTCACATCAACTGCTTCAGTCCGGCCATTCATTACAGGATCAACTTCTCCCTTTATCCAACTCCAAAACAGCGCCGGCGGTTCATCACGCGAAATATTCTCAGCCTAATGGATCCCGACGACCTCCTCGGTTGACTGCATCAACTCCCGCACTTTGTCCTCTACCCACGATTCATCCGCATCTGCGGGTTTATCCTCCACGATGCGATGCAATCCGTCATTAAAAGCCGTGCTGCTCTCTCGCAGAGGAACAATGTAATGTGGTATCGGTTCCAGGCCGAACGCGACCGAGACAACATGCAGCCGCCGGTTTCTGTACCAAGGAAACAGCTCGAGGGTGGCGGTCCGGGCTTGAACAGTGACCTTGGTGTGATCCATGTAGTCGAAGTGCACGAGATAAGCGTCTGGTGAGTCGGGATGCTCCTGCATGAATGCAATGATGTCGCATGATATGTGCAATTTCAGCCTCTTGTAGTCGGCATCAATCAGTGCATGCATGAAGGCGCGCTCGTGACGGGGGAACTGCTTGTCGAGTGAATCTGAAAGAGATATTGTGAATGAAAGGTTACAGGCAGCGGACTGGAGCCTACGGAGGTGGTACTGTTCTGAAGATTGGCAAATTTCCCTATGACCTGCGATCCAATCCACTCGTTGGCAGTCGGACGAGCAGTAATATGCGCTGGTGCAATGCGCACAGCACTTCGAGTTTCGTCTTGTCTCAATCCTTCCACACTAGCGGTCAAGTCAGTGAAAACCGAAGATGAACACAATTGATCTACCATCATATTATTGCATGCTGCCAGCCAAGGATAACCGGCAGACTTCCAGGAGTTCAAGACATCCGCGCGCTGCTCTACCAGAGTTGCTACCGTGGTCCACGCCGAATATAACGGCACTTGTGCGAATTCCTCCATCTCCGGCGAGCTCTGAACTTCCTTGATGGCACTGTGTACGGCGATTACCACTGAGCAAGACACGAGCGATTGAGTGAGAATGGACGTGAACCAGGCGAGTTCCTCGTATATGTTGACTCCCTGCATTTGCGGCCCTCTGGCCCATTTGACGGCACAAGATACGATAAATCGCGGAAGCCCAGCTTCAACCGCTTCCCGAACCGACGGATGTATCGGCGCCATCGAGAAGAACGTCATCGATGTTCTTATTCCCTGACGGATGACCGCCCAAGTCAAGGGTCCTGCCACTGTTGGGAGCAGAGCGTGCAGGGAAGAGACGACAGTGGAGACAAGTTTCTTGGAAAGAAGCGCAGGCGGAAAGCATCCGTGTTTGGTTGTCGAGCCCAACAACAGTAATAGATCGGCGATGAGAGCAACCTTCCCGTCCATTTCGTGGAGTCGTATGGCGAGAGACATGTGTTTGAGGACAAGCAAAATCAGCTTGTCAACACCTCCGAGCGCGGTGGTAATTTCTTCGAAGTTTTCGAAGATCTCTATGCCCTGGCTTAACGATGGAAGCAGTTTCGTTGCCACTTGCACTGTAGAATCGCCGACTAGCTCCTCCCACGCGTCCGCCATGATGGTCCTAACGCCCGGTGTAGCGGATATTACGGGAAAGAACTGTGGATTGTCGGATAAGCCTATCAAAATAGGAACATCGGATATGAATTCTGTTGAGCGGGGGAAAAACTGCCGGAATATATGCATGAATTGCACCCATGGCCAAACGCGCGGCCAGAGGTCCGGGGCGGCATCTTGGATAACAGAGGACCTCATTGCTAAAGAGCGTAAGACGTCCAGCGACAACATGGCACAACCAATGGAGGGGTCTTCGGTCCTACTTGTGATGATGTGCTCAAGATTGTTCGCATCGGGGATGAGGGATGGGTCGAGGAGAGCATAGAATACGGGCAGACAAAGCTCTGTCTGGTCCAGATTGCGGCGGATGAGGCGGCACATCTGGCGTAGGTCCGAAATCGATCCTTCGGCAGCCGTCCGAGCGAACCGCTGATGACAGAATCAGCCAGGATGCGACGTGGAAAACATCGGTCTTACGCGGATCGATATGGGTAGCCTTGCCGTGGTTTGCATAAGAAGAGCCTCGTGAATGGAGGCCATACTTCGTACCAGTCGAGGAAGCGGTCGCGGTTTGTATCAAAGAGGAGTTGCACTGCCCCAGTGCCCTTAGTAACCCCTGAGTCAGCTGACATGGGTTTGCTCCAACAGCAATATGATAATATCGGAGACTCCATTCGTACAAAATGAATCGTTTGAATAATGACTGCTGAGCGAGCTTTCGATTGTAATTAGGCGTTGGCACAGCGTCACGTCGTGGCGTAAAATTGTAAGACAGCGTCTAATTTAATATAAGTGAGTCAGTCAACTGAACCAGACAGAGCGCTACGCAACAGCTAGATTGGGAGAAATGTAAACCAGCAAGCGAAGGCAAGCTCTGTCGATGCAATAATTTTAGGAGACACCCACAAAGGCTAGTAGGGAATGGGCGGAATTGATTGACAGGCCGCGAGCGTACTGTAAAAGAATAGAACACGATCGTGGTAAGTTCGGCGCTCAGCGATGCCTAGACCACAGATATTCAAGCAAAAAAACTTGCAGCAAGCCGTATCTGACTGTCGACCCGTCTAAAGCCATCGAATCAATCGGTATAAGAGCAGAACACAAACAAACCTAATGAATCTCTACCACCTTCGTCGTCTCCTGGATCAGCTCCCACACCTTATTTTCAACCAACGAAATATCAGCCCCAGTCGGAATCTCGCTCGCGATGCGATGTAAACCTGCGTCGAATGCCGCGCTGTTCGATAACAGAGGGACAAGGTAATCGGGCATCGGTCCCGTCCCTCGCGCGGCGAATACAACGTGGAGCCGAGTGCGGTGGTACCACGCGGGAAGCTCGACAAGCTCAGAGCGGGGACGGACGCTGGACACCGCTGGAATGCGTGTAGTCGAAGTGCACGAAATACGCGTCCGGGGTGTTGGGATATGCAAGCATGAAGAGGATGATGTGGCGTGATATCTGGGATTTTAACCGCTTGTAATCGGCATCGAGGAGTGCACGTATGAAGGCGCGCTCACAGCGGGGGAAATACTTGTCGAGAATGAGCACACAATTAATCCTGAATTAATCGAGCTCCAGAGATCAGCAAAGGATCATTATGAGCATGCAAAACCAGGTTAATTTTGAGGAACCGTCAGTAACCGTTTAACCGTGTAAAAACGGTTTTCCAACCGTTTGGCAGGCTGCCTAAACAAAACGAAAACAGAAACGGTTTTTACCGTTTAAAACATTTAAAAACGGAAATGGTTGGAGCCTTAGTCCGCACAGGTGACGCCGCCGCCTCATGATAGCATCCCCACGCAGCGTCTGGTCGTACCCGCCCGATTTGTCGTTCATCCTCAAGCACTCGACGAGCCGTGACTGACGCGAGGTCACCAAGATGCTGTTCGGCACACAGAACCTTGCAAGGCGATCATGCCGCTTGTGCGGAGCACAACGACCAGAGGGCATCGTCGCGGTGCGGTACACGAGCTTCCTCGTGAATTTTGGACGAGTTATCAAAGTAGGAAGGAATCGTGAAGAACAGGTCGCAATTGGGGCGACTCTTACCGATAGTGCGTAGGTCCTCGCATGCCCTTGTCACACTCAGCTCATGGATTACAGGTCACGGGTTCCCTTTCATATCTTTCAACATTTGCCACTTTCTTTCCACACCCTGAAATCCATGTCATGAACGCGAGATCTATCTCAAGCACGTTACGTTCGACTCTCTTTGGCGCTCCCCGACGCAAGTGAGACGTGGCATAATATTAATAATAATCGCGAAGCGCCGAGGCACGCTCGTAGACTCATACTAGTAGCTGATCATTGATGTGAATGCCGCCTCTTTATAGCCTTTATCCTTGTTTATCGTTTACTGGACTTGCTGCTCTTCGTTCTTCGTTTCGTCCGTTCGATGTTGTTCAAGTTGCTGCAGCTCTCCGAGTATATATGTCCCATAATTCAGAATATACTAGACAAGAACAAGACTCGGGAATATCTGGTAGGCAAGTTTAACTACTTAGAATGACCCGCCCGAAACCGGTGCATTTTTGACGGCCCCTGCAGCACCTCCGGTCACGGTAAGCCCCGACCAGTTCCAAGTCCTAGAAGCTGTTAGTAAATATCAACGAGGCAGTATAGCAGAATTTTGACCCGTCGCAGCTGCTCGTGCTGCCACAGTTGACCTCAACACGTTTTGCGGACGACCCAACGGCAATCGTATTTGAGCCAGAGAAGGTGACGGTCTGTACGCCCCGAAAAATCAGACTTTGAGCAGGAGATGATTGAGAATGAACCAACATTGATGACCACCCCGGTTCCCGGTGTACCTGCGGAAAGAGGAAACAGGTCGAGTAAGTGGGAAATATGAGTAGATACTAAAGTGAACGCATACCCAACGTCGATGGGTAGCTCTGGTCAATTAAAACACCGAAGGACGTTATGCCGGAGAGTTTGTTGTTAGAGTAGACGACACTGCTGACGGTGGAACCTGTTGCGGTCGCGTCGGTCTTGATGCGTAGACCGTTCACACTGGTTAAGAATGTAAGAACATGTTTGAAGCTGGAGTACCCGGGTGCCTGGACCTGGATGTGACCGTGTTGCCAGTAATCTGCACATTGGATACTGTAACTCCACTACTAATGGATCCCTGAACAGTAATCAACCGACAAAAGCGGAATTTTTACGGCGGCACATATTTACCACTGAGATTCCGTGGCCGCCACTGCAGGTGTTTCCGGAGAACACGATGCTCGTGCCCTTGTTAATTGCAAGGCAGTCGTCTGAGAAAATGGATGGATAACTCGCAGGGAGGCACAACTTGAACCGTACCTTGATTAGCAACAGTGCTGGATTCGATGGTTACATCGTTTGCAGAGACATCGAACCCGTCCGTATTTGCACCTGGGGTTTGTAAGGATTCGTGATTATATTAGATATTTTGCGCAAAGCTTACCAGCGGGATTTGAACCGGACTTGCTGTTAGGAGCAGACCCGGCAGCTGAAAGATCGAGGTTAGTTAGTTCACTTGAAACAGGCTAGAAATTGACTCGCAATTATCGACGTTAATGCCGCTGACTGTCAGGGAGGAGCCGCCTTTGAACCGGATACTCCATTAGATTCAAATTAACCTGGTTTCGCAGGAAACTTCACCGATCGCAACAGCACGTCCTGGGGAATTCACAAGTTTGAGATTCGTGAAGCTGCCACCCATGTTGATTCGCAGCATTGGGTCTGGCTTGGTTACCCCACCGTTGATACCTTGCTGCGAAGAGTCATAATTGTACTATCCGCATCATTCAATGTGAAATTTATACCGTCCTGAAAGGTCCTCGTCAGAGACTGCCAGTGGGATATTACAAAATGGTTACCCAGTAGAGATCTCCCTGCCCGAGCAACTCGTGCCCGCCCCCATTGACTGGAATACATAAGAAGAGTGGATATTGTAGATCAGAGGAGCTCACAGGTGATGTCGTTGCCTGTGATGGTCTAGTGTCCAGTTAGCGCTGTACGCACCGGAAAGGGTCAACTGACCATGAGCGGTCCTGCCCATTCCTTATAAAAACTTTCAATCGCGATCCTTTCAACGCAGGACTCCGAGTCTGACGTACTTGGAATGCAAATGTGATAGCCCCAGTAAGCGATACGCTCGCCCCGTCTGGAGGAGCCAGTGCGAAGGTTTCCCCCGCTGGGACAGTGAATCCCCCGATCTAGAGCAATATTGAGATCTTTTCGCTGCATGTAACGAACTGAGGGAAGATGCTTACGACAATTGTGGTGCACTCCTCGGCCGCCGCAACATCAGCAAGGGACTGAATTTCCCCGGTGCATCGTCGGCCAATTTTCCTGGGTGCATTCAAGACTACGGTGCGGTTCCCTGTCGGGATGGCTGCCGCTACGGATGCGAAGAGGAGCACTAAGGTTGCATTGTTGAACATTTCGACCGGTGCTGTGGCCACTAGCCGGCTTGAAGATCCATTCTTTATATCGCCTCGATGCCGGTCCGCCCGAGTGAGAATTAACCTACCGGCCCCTAAGAAGCAATACACATGACAGCTGCAATAATTTCAGTTGAAACGACCGGACCGTTGCAGAGGAAAAGGGCGGCAGCGTCGTGATACACATCGATGATGCACAAATAAATCTTTGGGGAGTACGTGGACTTATCAGACTGGACCTCGGGACTGCTGCTGGATACAAGCAGCCGGGAAGAGGGTCATGCATGATCGGCAGCTTTCACTGACCCACGAGAATCCAATCAGCCTCAGAGCAAAGCTATTCTTGAGTTGGTTATAAATAGTTTGCCTAACTGCGGATTATAATTAGAACTACCGCCTAGAGTCGAAATATGGGAGGCGACGGGCCGAAGACTTGTAAGAGCCGACTGAAAGAAATAGACAAGCAGATGACCGGCATAGCAGAAATCCGTGACCAGCCTTATGAGCGAGATCCGCCTCCAGACGCACGCTGCCACGCTCACCTGCGGAATTGCGCAACGTCGAGGCCGTGGAAGTTCTGATCTATGGGATCTCACCATATCGTTTCCCGTTCAAGCACCGGAGAAAATCCCCAAAGAGTAAGTACAACATGCGAAGTACGAACACCATAATACACGGTCGGAAGCGGCCCAAGAAGATAGCTGGCCGTGAGAGGAGCAACGCGAGGGTGGTGGTGACCGACGACGCGTAGCCCATCCGATGCGTGCAGCAGTTCATCTAGCCCGCCGGGACGTGAAATATGAGGTGCGGACAGGAAGTACCGGGGAACACGGGTTATCAGTAGTGCAGTCCAACAAGCAGAAGCGGGACGCAGTAATAAATGTTCCCGTGTACGAACGCCGAATTCTAACACGGCGACCAAATTCACCTGATGTGAAGCCCGGATGGATCAGAAATGAAGTAAAAATTCGCCAATTAGCTATACTGAACGAAGCACCTACTTAAGGGGATTATCCTACACTATCTATCTATTCTCGTTTGCTCAGAGCTTGCAGTTGGACAAAGTTGTAATACTCTCCACGTCGGGCCAACAGTTGGTCATGAGTTCCAGATTCGTTGACGCACCCATCTTTGATGAAATAGCTGCAAACGCGTCAATGAACATTCTTGCAGTATCCAGAAAAGCTTACATCCGGTCGGCGTTCTGGATCGTGGACAACCGATGGGCGATAGCGATTGTCGTCCTTCCCTTCGCCGCCTGGTCGAGTGCCGCTTGCACCACCTTCTCCGAATTAGAGTCGAGTGCCGATGTCGCCTCGTCCAACAAAAGAACTTTGGGGTTCCGCAGCAGGGCCCGCGCAATGGCAATGCGTTCTGAAGTAAAATGTTAGCACGAGCTGTTCGAGAAGTATAATGTAAGAGCGTACGTTTCTGTCCTCCAGAAAGCTGCGAACCCTTACCGCCCACCTCCGTATCGAAACCACTGTGAAGTTAATGAGAGATATGAACAGATGCAGGCGTACACAATAACATACTCCGGCAAAGACTGAATGAATTCCAAAATGTTCGCGTTGCGGCAGGCATCCTCGATCTCCTCTTGCGTCACTTCTTCGGCGGGCTTGATCGCACCAAGGACGATGTTGAACCGAACAGTACCGGCATACAGCGTAGGCTCTTGCGAAACAAGTGCCATTTGCTTCCGGTACTCTTGTAGGTTCAGCTCCGTTATGAGCTCGTTGTCCAGCTAAGTTCGGATTTGAGCTTTACAGAAGCGATAAGGAATGTATGAACGCACATAGATTTCGCCAGCCAGTGGGTCATAGAAACGCTCGATCAATTGAATGCTGAAGGAGAAAATGAGCGCCCTACAAATGTGCGGATATTGCGACACTTACACGGTGCTCTTGCCAGAACCACTGGCCCCCACCAGCGCGATGTAGGTCCCGGGCTCAACCTGAATGGACAGGTCGCGGAGAACCCGCACACCAGGACGGGTAGGGTATCGGAAGTGAATGCCCTCCATGCGAATGTGGCCCTTGGCCTTAAGACTGTCGACCTTCTTTCCGGCAGTAGATTCCGCGTCGATTTCTGGAAGCGTATCCAACAGCTTGATGATATCCGCAGCTGCTCCTTTGGCGGACGACATATCCGGGACGAATGCGAAGATGTTCCCGGCCTGGATCGCAGAGAAGGTGGAGCACTGAAAACCTCGATCTATCGGTATCCGGGGAGGATATGGTGTAAAATAAATCACGCACCATAAGGCCGACGAAGAACTGAAAGGTAGAGACTTCGCGTTTGGCCACAAGGGTGGCCCCGAACCAGAAGACAAGTGCGATCACGAAGAAGATCATACTCTGGGAAAGGGCATACAACAAGTTACTCCAGATGGCGGTTCGGTTCGACTGGCGCAGAGGTTCCTCTAGGCTCTTGCTGTAGAGATCACAGCAGTCGTCCTCTCGCGTCAGCGAAGCGACAGTGCGAATGGCAGCGGCGGCTTCGCAGGCAAGCTGGGCAGATGTTTCATGGGCCTTTTTATTCTTCTGGTCCTTGAGGACAACAACGCGCTACAAGGCGAATTTTCAAGAACTATTCATAGAGGTAAGAGAGTGCTTACGAGCCGGATAAAGCCAACGGACACGAGGAAAGGGCTGCAGGCTGAGCGAGGAAACGGCAAACAAATAAATCGGCTGAGAAACTCGGAGAAAAAATATAACATACCGAGTCCTAGAGGCAGAACATGAACAGATTGTACAAAAAGACCTGCAAACGCGAGACTCACCGACAAGACCGATCTTCCAGACAATGGCCAATCCTATAACAGTGCCAGCAACGAGAGTAGACAAACTCTGAACGATTCTGAAAGAAAGTGTCGTGGGGGAACAAACTGCATCATAACACGGACTTACGCGCCAAGCGTGACACCGGCCAGGCCGTTGACCTTCTGGGGGTTGTCGCTGAGTGTGGACGTCAGCCCCCCTGCGCTGTTTTCATCCCTGTCAAAGAACTCGACTGGAGAATAGTTAGGATAGCTATGGAGCAAAGACAGGAGGGAAAAGCGCACTGTCTTGCCGCAAGATGGCCCTAAAGCTGAGAGACCTCAGTTTCTTCGCCAGTGTCGCCGCTGAAGACCCGAAGAGGTAGCTCTGGAAGCCAATGAGGAAGGAAGATGCGATGGCGATGATGAAGAACCTGAAAGGCGAGGTCAGCTCATGGGGTCTAAATACGAAAACGACACACCAAAGTGCGTTGCGATCACCCGCCACCCGGCGCGCATGGCCTTCTAATGAGAACCCAACGATGCCCTTGGCTGCAAAGAGTAAGAAATCGGGAGGCATGGGTACAGAAACGCAGACGCACAATAAACAATACCAAATGAAGGGTACACGCAACCCGTCCCGATGGCGCAAATGGAGCCCAAAAAGTAGTTTCTCCACGAAATACGGTGCAGCAGCCCAATGCGCTTGAATAAATAGATCAGGCTGTACTCGCTTTCCTGCTCCTTTTTGTGCTCCAGCCGCTTGTCGATGAGCTCGCTGGCGAGCGAGTGCTGCCCGGTGTTCTTGCGGCCAAGGGGGATCTCCTCGCGCACAGCCTTCTCCATCTCCTCCGCTTCTTTCGCAACGTCCTCCGAGTCACCATCGGTGCGTTGCTGACTTTCACGCAGCTTCTGCGCCGCCACGAGGCGGGCATACGCGCCGTTCTCGTCGTTGAGGAGTTCATTGTGGGTACCCTGCTCCAGAACGAGACCCTCGCCCATGACGAAGATCATGCTGGCGTCCTTGATTGTGGAAAGTCTGTGCGCAATGGTGATTGTCGTGCGACCGGCAGAGGCTTTGTCCCTGGAAGGCGCCGATAAAGTGAGCGCGCGGTGGAATACGAATATGGATATTAAACTCACAGAGCGTCTTGGACGACTCCCTCGGACTTGACAAACATTAATTGCAGGACAGCCGACGCCTAAAATACAACATACCTGCGTATCGAGTGCACTGGTGGCTTCATCTAGTAGAAGTATACGAGGATCCGAGACGATTGCGCGCGCGATTGCGACCCGCTCTGTCCATGAGAATTCAGACAACTGAAAGTTTCAATGAACAAAAGACAGTACTCACGCTTTTGACCGCCAGACAAGAGGAATCCTCGCTCGCCAACCATCTAAAACCGGATCAGATGCGCGCCTATATCGGTGCTAGTCGAATACGCACCGTGTCATAGCCGTTCGGGAGATTGGAGATGAAACCGTCCGCATTTGCCTTGACACACGCTTCCTTGATCAGAGAAAACTTCTCCTCCTCCGACGCGTGCTCGTATTTGGTGCCCACCAGACCGTGCGCGACGTTGCCCTTGATGGTCGTAGCGAAGAGCGTCGGCTCCTGTGACACGAGCCCAATCTGCGACCGCAGCCACCTGAGGTTCAAGTCCTTGACATTGACGCCGTCGAGCATGACTATACCGTTGATCGGATCGTAAAAGCGCTCCACGAGCGCGACGATGGTCGACTTGCCGGAGCCCGACGCGCCGACGAGCGCGGCCGTTTTGCCTGCGGGGAACTTGAGGGACAGGCTTTTGACGACAGGAACCGTGGGGCGCGAGGGGTAGCTGAAAGTCACGCCCTCGAGGGTGATCTCTCCCACAACATGTTCGGGCTTGAGCCCCCCCTCGTTAGCGGAATCGATCTCGGGAACGCGGTCGATGGTCTCATACAGCTTGGCTGCCGCAGCGCGACCGTTATTAATCGCTGTCCGGGCCCGTGAGCAAATATGAATGGGGTTGATTTTCTCGTGCCTGACCTTGCATCTCGGGCGCAAGCAGGGCCAAACTGAATGAACCGATTAAGATGGCCATGAAGACGTTGATGACCACACCGGCGGTGGCATGCCCCGAGTCGATGAGCGTGGTGCCGAAGCTGAAAGCTACAACAAAACGGAGGGCGTCAGACATGGCCCAGGTGCGTGGCAGTAAACTAGGTGCTGACCAAGGGCGTAGGCCGTGTATATGATGAAGAAGAACGTAGCTGTTCCCGCGCCGTTCATGAGAGCAGACTTGAGTTCCAACTGCTCCGACTGCTCGATGTGCTCATCATACAGGCTCGCCAAGATTTTCTGAGTGCCAAAAGCCTGGGCGGTGCGGATGGTGGAGATAACCTCTTCCGCCAGGCTTCCGCTCTCGCCGACATGCTTAAGAGAAAGTCTAAAAACGTAATGAGGAAGGTCCCATTGATGTAGAGATGCAAATTGACTGACTGCATGTAGCGTGAGACCGTTTTGTTCATAATCCCTCCAGTTATCGCGATGCATGGCAGAATCGCGGACATGGCTAACGCCAGCCTCCACGATTGGACATATGCGACGACGAAGCCGGTAAGGAAGGCGGCCATGAAACTGACAACCAGGGCAACTTTTTCCGAGATGCCTTGCTGCACCAAATCTGGAATGGTATATAAACATGAATACAGGGGAGCATGGGAAGCTGTGGACTCACGTGTATCCGTTTGAATTCGCGTCGCAACCTCGCCAGCACCCACTTTATCGAAGAACGCAATGTCCTGCCGTAAGACTGCCTGGAGGTAATGTAAGAGAAAAAAATAACGGCTGGAATCTGACGATACTTTGAGGTATCTTTCCCGAATACGTTTGGCGTTTACTTCAGCAGTATAACGAACAGGTACCTGGAATGGTCAATTTTAAAAGCACCGAAGCGCTAACATGCTACATGTATATGTAGGTGCATAGGAACATGCCACCACCTAATCAGGATGAGAAAAGTCCTTTGAATCGTGGTACTGAACATACATACCAATTGCTACGAGATATACCGCAGGAGGCTGGCCTGGTGCCGGAAGCCTGCAGCTGCAGTAGGTAGCACTGCTTGCGCTGCTTTGGCAACAGATGGATTCGGATCCCCAAGCTGGGCTAGGATGATCTCAAAATTCACAAACTGGTTGACGAGTTTGCCAAAGAGGACGGTCATGAGCGGCTAGGACAAGTTAGAGGGGTTACGTGAATTGGACATGTGAATGGACCTGAGCAGCGCCAGCGGCAGTGGCAGCACCAAGCCGATAGCATCTAGTACCAATTCGAATGTTGTAGAGAATCTAAATAATTGCAGAAAAGATATCGGGGGGTCGTAGGCTGGGTCGACTCGACATTTGTCGTGTCTGACTCGGATGTGTCATCCTTCTCGATTAGTTTGTCCGTTGGTTTGCCTTTCGGTTTGCGGGAGAAGAAGCCAGGTTTTTTGACAGATACTGGCGCCTTTTCGTCGACAGAGTCCGTTGCGGACATGGAGGGCAAAAGCAAGATCGACGGTCTGCCCCATCAGAAATTCAGAATGCGGGTCCGAATGTCATGTTTTTTGTGTAATCGGGCCGTGCTATCTTTGGCATGTGGCTGCCACTCAGGCTCCTACTCGGGCTCCTACTCGTTTTCCTACTCGGCTCCTATATATATATATATCGCCATTTTACTGCCAATCAAATGGGCATACCTATGGGCACAGCCACACAGCATGGTCACCGCCACACCTCGTCCGATCCGCCAACGCCTTTCGTCGACCTCACTCGCTGAGAAAGGTTACTCTGACTGCGACATTCATGTCACCCGCGCTCGCACTGAGGTACTGCCCAGTGCCCTCGTCTAGTTCTTATACATAACCTCAGGTATGATCATGGGCTTGCGCACGCACCCACTGCAAGGCATGCGCGCACCCCGCCCCGAATCACGCGCACGCTGAGTTGGGGCTAGCTCGGAGGGCGAGGACGGGCACACCGCCGAGCGACTACCTCTCGAGTCTCCAACTACGTGTTGTTTTCCTGGTTCACGGGTGCGAGTCCCATGTCTCCGCCGCATGTGCCGCTGCCGAATCCCTTTGACGGCTTGGATCAGGATCAGGATAAGGGGATTACAGCTCGAGGACACGCATCATCTTTACATTATCCAGGTGGAGTCCACGCTGCACCTCGTCCTCTGTCTCCGTGATGGCATGCAGATCTTCGTGAAGACCCTTGCCGGCAAGACCATCGCGCTCGAGGTGGAGTCCTCGGACACGAGCGACAACGTGAAGGCGAAGCTCCAGGACAAGGCGGGCATCCCTCCCGACCAGCAGCGCCTGATCTTCGCGCTGGGGTGAGCTGTAATTTGTTTGCTATAAACTTCGCACTGGTACTCATTTTTTTGTAGATATGATCTGTCCCTGCGTGCGGTGGGGACTGTTGTCCAACGTTCCACCTCGGCGCTTGATTCCGGGGTGCCCAATACACACGCAAGTCTGGTGTTGGACGACTCATTCTCACCCGTGTTCAAGGTCGCAATGCTAGCCAAAATTACGGCGTACAATCGAAGACTTGTGCCGTCTGCACAAGTGCTGTTGATCACACTCTTTGTCCGCATTTTCACAACCCAGACTAATTCCACAGTAGTTCGATGCACTCGAGCTCTTGATGTCACATACATACCTCTGTACACGCCATGGAGGAGTTAATCAAAAATATCTTTTGAAAGCGTAGATTTAAAAGTTGAACGCAGATAGTCGAAGGAAAGGGAAAGTGGCTCGCTGGCGCCAAAAAGGAACTCGGAGCGTATTCGAACACACGGCTAAATAAAAATACATTAGGTAACATGAGTCTCCGCCAGACTGGCATTCCTTGGGCTGCCCCCACTGGGTTCCATATCCCACCTGGTCCCTGAATATTTGAATAGAAACCTTTTCAAATATTCCTCAGGACATAACACCAGAGCCCCATACCTTTTGAGTCATACTACAGTAGTACGGCGACAATGCCCCTCCTCATACCAAGGTTCTCGTTTCGCAAAATCCGCCACTGAGTCTGAGCGTAAGCCCCTATTCCACGTCATACAGAACAGCCCAGTGAGCTCACTGCATTCCCGCGCTCGAGCCTGGCGAGGTAACATTCTCGTCAACATAAGTGCCGTGGCGGTCAACCACCGCCACGCACGTCTATTTCTCTGTCGGCCGGGAAACTCAGCACATTTGAATAGCCGTGGATTCCCGAAGGCATGTACCCCGGTCCCCTCGGACATACAGACTAAGACTACATACCTCTGGGTCTGCAACCTCGCTAGAAGCTTCAATTCTCATACAACTCAGGGAAGGTAATCGCGGCCGCCGATCCAGCCAAATTCTTTTGATGTCAAAATGATCCCGATGGTCCTTCCAGTTGAGCGCTGCACGGTCAGTGCCTCCGCATCCCGGTGTTGTCGAGATTCTAAAAGGCTTCAAAGATATTTCCACTGTCAGGATTCCTCACATTTTCGCTGGAAAGTCGTCTGGTAGTCATTCATTTCTTCAAACCGTTGAAACCTTGTACAAACCGCTTGTAAACCGTTTGGACTCACCCGCACAAAGAACAGAAACGGAAACGGTTCAAACCGTATACAAAGGTTTTTACACAGAAAAGGTTGGAGCCTTAATCCGGCCGACCCGCTGCGGGTTTTCCTCAGTCTCATGCGCGGTCGGGAAAGAAAACCGTCCCTAAATCCAAGTACGCTCTGCGTTCCATGTCAGCTTGAACCTCTCTAGCTCCCTAAAATCTCATCCTAACCCCGGCACATGTACAGTTTCCGACTTCGGCCTTCGCGGTGTGCAGCTCAATACGTTCGCCGAGTACATTGTCATCTAGCGCACAGAGGTGCTCTCGACGCTGATGTACCAGCGACGACCCGCGTGGCCGGTTGTCGCGGGCACCGCGTGGAGGTGCGTACACATCTGTCCTTGTTCGCCTTCCGGTTCAAGTTCCTATCGATTTATCACCATCAAATAACCGCTTTACGTTCGCCTACTACCGTTGCTTACTGCGCCAGAGCGATATTTTGATGAGAAATTGTGCGCCATAAAACGAGATTGTGATCATGCCGAAATACAGACGGTAATGGGTCACGATTGTGTCAAAAACCAACCTTTTTTAAGCTGCTAAGTACTAGCCCTTCTTGCCAAAATTAATATTTACGTGCCGCGTGAGGTAGAATGTAGCAGTGGTGTGGTGGTGGAGTATACATTTCAAACGTTAAAGGTTAGAGTTTGTTTGAAGTCATCGCCGACTACTGGCAGCGAATGGGCAAGTGGATATTCAGGAAAATAACGTGTTCCCGTGCTGGCATAGAAGAGATGTTGCCCGATATCCCCGACATCAGATAGCCTGTGAAAGACCCCACATTTTATGCAGTTCAACTTCAAATATGTACTGGCCCACGGAGGCCCAAAAATGATGGAGACTGACATCAGATTGGCATCGTACAGCCATTGGGTATGGTATTAATCATCATCTCTAGGTTGTTCTGAGAGTCTGTGCTGGCCAAATCTGATCCTGAATACGATACCCTCGGCGACACTTCCAAGGGCTGCATTCCGTCCGTGATAGGAATGACCAACCAATCGGGGCCTTTTTGACGGTACTTGGACGGCCTGAAGTTGAGAGGTTTATTCCTGATGAGACGATTAACGGCCTGGTTGTAGCAGGTAATGGGCCGTCCCGGAAAGCTTTTGATTTGATCTCATGGCTGCTGAAAAATGTACCATAGGTAGCTCTGACTCCTGAGAGCTCAGTGTCAGAAGTCGGTGAAGCTTTAATCGATAACCGCACGCGCGCAGAGGGACACGTACATACCTGTTAAAGAGATCATGGAACAATAAATCAAGCTTAATGGGTCACTCAGATGAGTCAGATGTAAGGAATTTCCGAATTGGTGACGCTGAAGAAGGATTGGATTCCGTTCGAATACTGAATTCCTGAAGGCCATTATTTATCCGAGATCGACGATTCCACTGGTTGCAAAATTTGCGTTTGATGTCCTAGAGGTGTTCTACGCCGAGCCCTTGTTTCGTTTGGATACTTGATTCAGAGGCTGACTGTATCAATGTGCTAATTTACTTTTTCGTTTCTTTGTGTTCTTTTAGCTCTACGCCGGCGAGTTTGAACGTCACGACTGACAGCTGCGACCGGGAGCTCGGCTAACGGGATATAGAGAGGCCCAGGGAAGATGATGTTGCTACTTAGTGCGTGTACATCGGGATAATTCCTGGAACCGGCGTTCCTGAGCGGGACCGTGCCGTGTAATTATACCTACCTACCTACCGTCATCGTTTACAGCAAGCCGCTCCACGGCCGCCGATAATGTCGGGCACGGCACCAGCAGCCCAAAGCTTTCTCAGCGCTTTTGTGAAACAGGGAGAGTGATTGTGCTTCGGTAGCTGTTGGATATTAATTCTTAAACAGCACCTGCGAGTAAATTTGGCGTCGAGACGTAAGTGAGAAGTCATGCCGAGATGCCGAGATCATTTGGGCCCCCTATTCAAGCACCTGATTGGTACATCTCGAGTCTGCGATCTTGGATTCCTCCAGCTGGACGCGTTTCAGGGCTCGGAGCGCGGGAAACTCGCTCCTGAGCCCACTGCCAGATCCTCTTCACTGCTTTTTAGGATAAATTGCCGGGAATTGCAATCACGTGGGCGCTCGAGGCAGGGAAGGCAGGGATTCCGGAAGATCGTCGCCGATGGCAACGTAGCTGCTGCGCATCATCTGCTCAGAGGATCTTTATGAGGCCGATGATGGCCCCGGCATACTTCTCCACTGCCAGAGGTTTGTCGCCATACCACACGTGAGCGCTCCGCATCCGGCATCTGGCAAATTGGGAGATGGCCGTTGGGTGGCTGCAAGACTACCGTTATTTTGAAGATTTTGTTCAGTCTGAGACGGTCACTATTCAGGTTCAAATCGCAGCTTCGGCATTTCCGGGCTTGTTAGTATCATTGTACCGCCCTTAGACGAATGATGCAAGTGCAGTATTGATCCCCAATCGCAGGTTCGACCCAAGAGTGAGGGCCGTGAGGTACAACAATAAACATACGAGGTACGAGCACCATGATTGTTGTGGCGTCTGGCTATGAGACCCGAGCCCTAGGTACAAAAATCATATAGATAGTCTGGATAGAACAAAAAATCAAGACTGCGGCAAACAACTAGGTCCCGGATCTAGTCTCTCGTTGACAAACATTTCAACAGATGGTACGCGTACCTCGCATGTTGAAAGCCCGGATCGTAACGGTGGACTTCCGAAATTCAACTCCCGCCACGTGACCTGAACCTACATCTAAAATGCAATTCATATCTCGGTGATGTGCTTCAAGTGTCCGACCATGATTTTTCATGCAGTGGAAATTCGAGCATTTTCGTGTTCCTCCTCGACACTCCACAAGTCTTTTGAGTCAAATATTATTTTTAGCATGCCGTGGTTGAACCTCGCCTTGACCTCATTAGGGTGTTAGGTCGATGGCAAACAAAGTGTTAGTCAAGGTAGGTAGGATTAGAACACGGGAATTCATTAACAATCATCTGTGGTTTACTTCTATTTGGTTTTCAATAGCATTTATGCCCGAAAAATTGCTGTTCGTGCGCATCATTCATCGTCTTACTCCGCTACAATAGCATTTTCCAGGGGAAATACACTGACTGAGTATATTGAATTAATAGGCAGGACTAAATTCCGAGAAAGACTTCGAGACATACCAGTACGGTGCAGTGAACTTCTTTGGCTTATAAAATGTTGTCGATTCGAGATAGCCACTCTTGGCGGATTCTGAAAAGCTGTATTGCTGGTGAGGGGGTGCGTCTGCACCATACGGGCTCGCAGGCGTCAGGCCATTAGTGTTGTATATCTGAGAAGGGGCACAGTATAAGCCCGGCGCAGGGTAGGTTTGCACAGCGCCATGACTAGGAGGGACTTTGGTTGACCTGGTAGTGACATCGAACGGAGATGACGCCGATATGCGCGATATCGACGGGAGGTATTGTGCGCTTCCTGCACGGGGTAGAAAGCAGTTTTCTGGGGAAAGGTATGGAATGGAAGCCACAGGGGTGGGAGGGCCCAAATGCGCAGTGCCAGATCCACCTGACGCAGGCATAGGGACAGACTGTTCCTTCTGAACAGCGACGGGGATGTATTCACATCGAAGTCCCTTCCTGAAACATCTGGCGCATGGATTTTCCCCCGAGTCATCTGTCATGCACTGGGTAATCTTCTGTCAAGACGCGGAGGGAACAAGGGACGGGTTCTCACTTTAATTTTTCTCTTCCGACAGAGCAGGCAGGCCAGATACACTCTTGTACGTTTGTTGGGGGCAGACATCTTGACGATGCCTGTTTGTAATGAGGCTAGAATTTATAGCATCTCCTCTGCCACACACTGTACCCGCCGCTCGGTCGAAAATCCCAGAACAGTGTTCCGAGGCTCGGAATCTGTGTTGACAATGAGGCAGAGTTGGAACGTGGAAAATTAATTTATCAAGGCAGTGAATAGTGTCCTTTTGCCCAATGTAACAGCGATCAACGCAACAAACCAGTGCCCATCCATTGGCCATCGTATTGCACAGGGCGATCCAGAGCAGTCGCACGCATAGTCACCAGCAAAGACTTTTTTCCCTGAGGACTTCAATATTCCTTTGCCTCGTTTGTCAACGATTCGGTGTATGGTACGTTCTTTACACCTGTCTCCGGCGGAAAATAGATTGAACGGTTCCACCCTTTTTCCGTAGAGATGGACGTGGGAACTCATTATGGATGGCACTGCCCGCAGTTTATAATCGAACAATATTACAGCACGGCCTCAAATAGGCATACTTAAGAGAATATCACACCCATCGTCGACTCTATTCCTATTCGACGTCGCCGTGTCGACCATGCCACGATGAGTTAGATAAATTCCCATACAGCAGTGTAGATGCCAACAGGTTGTTGTTCCACTTCCGATCATTTCAGCCAGCGAACGGCGTAGATCAAACATTGGGTGTTTCAGACATACCGATTTGAGGATCCCAACTTCGGCCCCAACTTCGTTCGAAGTTGGAGCTTGAAATAGTTCGGGAACGAAGTTGGATGTCAAATCGGGCACCGGACCACGATTTGACATCCAACTTGGACCCCAACTTCAAGTTCCAACTTCCCCGGTCGCATTTGGGGCAGCCGCTCTGGATCCCGGGATAATAACATTCAAAGTTGGGTCCCGAGTTGGAGACGAAGTTGAGGCCCAAGTTGGGATGAAATTGGAGATGTCTGAAACACCCTAAATTGAAGACTCACTATCGGATACCGCTCGTTCTCGAGCACAAGTGGGAAGGTGCCTCCGACAGTACGGACCGATGTGGCTAAACGTGTCGTTGTCCAGACATTGCTGCTATCGGACCATGGAGTACGCTGAGTGCACCGGGATGATTTGGATTTTATAAGAATAACCTAGCAAACGTTTGCCAGACCGAAGGACACGCTGAGGATACAGCGTCGCACCCACAGTGACTTTCCGAATGGAATTCAACTCCTTCTCTGTGCCGAAATCATCGATGTCACAATAGCGGATGCAGCAGCAGAATGTCATGTAGCAGGGGCCCATACGCTGGGAAATGAACCGCCGAAGAGGGGACGTGAAGGCCTGCCACGTTTTGCCGATCGGCGATATGATGAGGAGGTCGCGCATGAGAGAGAATGAGCTCGAGAAGCTCGGGCGTGAAAATTGCGGTGTCTTCTGCAAGAGCAAAGCTGTTAAAGCTGTGCTTAATCAGTGTTCAAATCAACTGTTCGATTGAAGAGGGTTTCTAACTTCACGCCGTCTGCAATGTCTGGCAATCCCCGCAATATTCGAGATTCAACAGTTCGAGAACGGGCAGGAGATTCTGTTGGGCCATGGAATTTAATTGAAAATGGAGTCGAAACTGGTCCCGTTAAAATATTGACATGATATTAGCGTGGGTCGTTGATAGATGGCATGACCGCTATGCACTCACGCATCGCATGAAAGGAAGTATATCACGCAGGATTTGCGTCGCAAACGTCCAGATCTTGCGACGAGACATTCTATTCGTGTGCCAGTGGCACTGTGGGCAGGTTCCAGGAATTCTAGCCCTGAAGAACCGGGAGCGTGAGAGAGTTAAAAAGCTCGGAGTCATGAGGGGAGCGTACACTGGCGGCCCGCCGTGGCGGGCGTGGTGGTTGACCAAGTGTATGCCAATACAAAGTCAATTTTATGCACGGCAGCATCAAACCTCGCGCCCACGTGCCTGGCTGCCGTACACTTAGTGTTACGCGTTGTTTCGCGTCATGCTGGCAGCCGTACCCGGCGGAGACGATATCTCTACTCTGATATCTCTAATAGCGATCCCTACACTCTGACCCCGTCGTGTTGGAATGAGTAATGCCCGTCCTTCCTCCCGGAATATTGCACCGACCTTTCCCACACCCTACAACTCCCGCAATGATCGTCCACTGACAAACTCGATTCACCCTAATAGTATGTCTGGACTCGGGAATCTCGACCCCCTATCCTAAGTAAATCTGAATTGATCCGCCCATGTGTCTCAGAGTTATTGCTCCGCGTCTTCCGTCAAACACCGATCGCTTCCGCGCAGTCTCAGCCTCCCGATTCACTTCGCAGCATATATTAGCTCACGAAGATTTCGTAGCCCTATCTAACCCATGGCTTCAGAAACACGTTCCGATATTGTAACCTATCTTCTCGGTGGCTCAGTTCGTGGTGTTCTTCCAACTGTTTCCAGTAGTGATGCTGACACTTTTCTCTCTCAGGATCTTGCCATTTCCACAGCCCTGTTCTTCCAGGGCGTCCTATGCGGGCAGCTTGTACATTACCTCGGTGTGAGCGGGCGCGACCCCGTCCTGCTAAAGCTCTTCGTGGCGGGGCTCGCACTGCTGACGACGCTGAAAACCGTACAAGTATTGTGCGTTCTTTCTGATTGGCCCAGACCTCACACTTACAGTAACCCTCCGTCTTAGAGCGATGTTATGGATACAAAATGTCAGCATGTTTGGACATCTGGACTCGGCATCTAAACTGTGGGAGTCGAATTGGTTGTTCGAAACCACTCTGCTGTCTTCAGTAATAATCGCATTTTATGTGCAGCTGTTCTTCTGCTACCGTCTTTGGGTGGGTGCTTTTGCTTTTATTGCGGATAAAACCTGATTATGTCTCAGGTCATATCTCGTAACCCGTATCTGGTCGTTGTCACGGTGGGCTTGTTCATTTTCGCCCTTGCTTCGGCGGGTGTGGCGGTAAGTTCTACATTGATCCATTGATCAGAACTGAACGCATGAATAGACTTTTTTCACGTTCACCGAGACGAATAAGTCAATGCAGTGGAGTGTGTTTAGATTCCTCTCACCTCAAGTGGTCTCTCACTCCCCGGTGATTATAGTTGTAGCGAATTTGGGTGCTGGGATGTGTGGGGACCTCCTTCTAACCGGAGGCATCGTGTTTTCCTTGCTTGTATGTGTTCAGCCTCTGTTCTTTGCCGTTCATTTGAGGCCTGACCCTTCATTCCCAGCGCCACTCTAAAGTTGTCCTTCCCCGCGGCCAAACCGCACGCGTGCTCAGCTCTCTCCTCCGACTGACCATTCAGGTGAGTATATGTACTTCCGCACCACGCCGCTGCGTTTCGTTTCGCTGACCACAATCCCTAGTCTGCCGCCCCAGCAGCCATATGCGCATTTATCTACTTCGTCGCTGCCATGCAGCTGAAGCTCACGGGCAGCTGGGTGGACACGAGATTACAACATGCGAGGTACGAGTACCAATTTCTTGTAGCATCTGTATACGAGAGACTAACGCTGGGCGCACTAGCACGGGCCACCGGGTGCGCACGGAGCTAATGATCACGGACATCATGAACATGATGCTCCCGAAACTGTACGCCATATCCGCGATGTGGACCCTCAATTCGCGCGAGAGCATCCGGGCGGCGGCAGGAACCGGCCCAGCCATACACACAATCAACCTCGGCACGGCGGGGAGTGTCAGTGGCGCGTCTCGCCCAGATACGGGTCGGCATCTGCTTGGGGGTGAGAGCCGGACGATGGGCTCTCAAAACTCCGCGCCGCTTGTTGAGGATGAAAAACTACAGCTGGACAGCCAGGCTGCCTGCATGGTGTAGCCGTGTACTCTTTGTTGTACGTACAATTCTGTGTACTTGTATTATTTAAAACTTAAACACACCATGTTCAGTGTCGCCGTGTTTTGACATCATTGCATTATTGAGAGAAGATAGCCAAGATCTGAACCTTGGGCAGGAGGACCATCTCTCAAATTCTGCAAATGCACCGCTCGCTGCCAACCGCGTCCACGATCCGCAGCTCCTCTGGATCATACTTCCTCGAGGCGGACTTCCAACTACGCCAATAAAGAGGTCTGCTTCATTGAACTACGAACCGGCTCTCAAGGATTGGCAGCTGTCGATTCTGGAAAGCAAAGGGTGTTGATCTCTGGGAGAGATGCTAAGTCTGTCCACGAGTTCGACGAGACGACCTAGTCGATCAGCAGGTCCTTGACACAATTGTATCCAAATACAGACGTGTGTCTTCGCGGCGCGCCACGCTGGGTTAACAGCGGAAGAAATTTTGTCATTTTCGGCTACTTGGTCTAGGAAACGAAGGAAAGAACCTCAAGGCGCAGCCGAGATGGAGATAGTATAAGTTACCGCCAGCAACGAGAGGAGGAGCAATTCTGGAGAAAAGTTAAGACAGAACACGATAAAGGAGGATATCCTTTCCCTGAAAAATTGGATCAACAACGTCAAACTTTGAACAACGTGCTTCCCGGGGCTCACAACCTTCAACTTTGCATCACCTGGCGTCTTTTTCCCTGAAAGAATTGTAAATATAAAGTCTACAATGCACTTCCGGGACTCACCACTTGCCTAAGCTTCGCTCGGCTCCGGTCCTCCGGAGTGCCAGGAGCCCTGAAGGGCCTCTCCGTGTTCTGCAGCTCTCCTGCTCGAACCGCGAACCGCAATTGCTGCCACGCGGGTTCGGCCACAAATGATGGATACCCGAAGATGCGACGACTCGATGGCGGCTCGGCATAAAGAACTATGTATGGCGGATAAGGGCAGAACTCAGACTTCGGATTTATTTGCTGCAGAATAGAAGCCAGAATGTCATCCCGTATTGGGGAAGCGTGCCGCGATGCCGCAGTACAGCGATTCCACATACAATTAGATGAGTGATACAGGCACCAAGCCGAGATGCCCAAGTGATTTCGGCAAACGTCGCAGACCGTTGAAGACTTTGATTTCATTGTATGGGAGCTGGAAAGCGCTTGCAGGCCGCATGGCGGGACGAAGAATTTAGCGGAGTTAAGGCGCCAAGCGGCTCTCGTTATATGTGCCCACTGGCCCAGTGTGCATTTCATTTCACCTGTCCAAGAAGTCATGATGGAGGAACACGTCAAGGTTCAAGGTGGCCGTAGTGCGCTCCGCCAGTGTTCAGGACGTTCCAAGAACTCGTTGACATCCGTTGTCCTCTAAAATCGAAAGCGCCAGGCAGCCTGAGACTCGAGAGCCCAACTCAGCAGACTCGCGATCGCTCGCCGTGGGTGCTAGAATGGAACGCCGGGAAGAGCCTTCCCATTTATTACGCGTCAATCCACAAAGTCGAGCCAACTAGCACAGAGCCATACAGCGGAGACCTGTGAGGGAACGCCTAAGCAAGCTTGAAGCAACGTCATGGAGGCTGAAAGTGATGCCCGGGCCGGTGATCCCCGAGTCTTCCAATTTGGGAACCGCCCATCAAACGCCACGTCAAGATATCGCCGCGGCCACCCCCTGCAAATAAGTTTAGGCAACGACCTCCAGTACGACTTCAGAAACCGCACACCCTGTTTCTCAAGTTCGCCTCCTCCTTTTAATTTTGCTGCCGCCTCTCATACGCCGATATACAATCTGTTCCCGCCACTACGGACCCAGGCGTTCATCAAGACATTGAACCAAGCAAGTTTAGCTTATGACAAGGATTCGCGATGGGACCTTTATCTGATTGTTTTCGAACGGGCTCAATTGCATGGGCGAAATATCCGTTGGTCCCTGACGCTTATATTGTGATTCTTCTTCAGGCACTGCTGTCGCCTAATTATTGCCTCTGAGTTTTTTTCGATCGTACATAAAGGTCCAATAAGCGCAGCTTCACTCTTATCCCCCCAGCACATAAAAATGTCCCGATTTCACCCTTGCATCGTTGGCCTTGTATTAGTGGTGCATACGTTCTCATACGCGCTTGCTTGTTGGAGTAATCATGTCTTCAGGCTGCAATTACCGGTTGCGCAATGGCCGCGGACCCTGCACCAATTCTGCTGGGAACCGCGGGGAACTTTGCAATTCTTGCCAGAACTGGTGTATCCAACGTCCCAGATTCCGCTATCAGTCAGTATTCGTCTCGTTCTGGTCTGTTTAATGTGTCTCATTGGCCATACCACCAGGTGGAGATGTTGGAGTCAGTCCTGCCACTGTCAAATCCCTGAGGGGTTTCAATCTCGTCCAAGATGTGAGCGAGCAATTCTGGACCTCGGCGCAGGTGAATGGCCGGTTAATGGGCGCCACCGATGGGCTGCCTACTCCCGCACTTTTAACTGTTGCTGTCCTGGACATGCAAGCGGCTTTCACCGATGCCATGAGTAGGTTGATTTGTGTCTCGTATGCATTTTTGTGGATTTACACAAGGCAGACAGACCGGGGCCTAATTTTGTGGGATTGAACGATGGTCAGACCAATTGCCGATATGTTCTCGGCTTCGTTGCTCAAGCGATTGGTGTTCAGGTCGCATCGGGGGCTCTATTCTCGCTCCGGGAATTTATAAATGGACGACTGGAGTAACTGTCGCAGAAGGGATTACAATCTCTGGGAGTTCTACGGATAGTGGGTCCTTAGTCCCGGAATCTGGTCCTAGTCTTATTGATGTAAACGCGATAGCCTGGATTTTCCAAATCTCTGGATCCTTCAACCAAGCCAAGAATGTCACTGCCACTCTCGTTGGTGGTGCTCATCCCCAAAATATCTTCTGGGCGATTGCAGGGACCGTTACAGTCGGCGCGAACGCCATCTTTCAAGGCAATATCCTCGCAAAGAACAATGTTGACATCGACACAAACGCAACCGCCAACGGGTGCATCTATGCGCAGACAGCTGTGCACCTAAAGGAGACGACCGTTCTGTGCTCAAGCGGTTCCGTAGTTCCTCCCCAGAGCTCTTCTGTCCCGCCAACCTCTGTCCCGTCAACTGTAACGTCTACCCCAACCAGTAGCTCAGCTACAGCGACGTTTTCACCCCAATGTACCCTGGCTGCGACCCCATGCATTACTGTCGAGTTCCAGGGCCTGAATGCTTCGATTCAGGGAGATGACTTCCTCACCTTTACTCTCGCCGATACTGCTCAAGGTTTGTTTTTTCGGAAATAACATTGAACGTATTCGCCTGACTCACCCATCAACTCCCAACAGAGTGCATTGACTTATGTGCTTGCCTTCCCGGAGGATGCGGATTTGTAAATCGTACGTCCTCCTATTCTTTGTCTTTCTACACATTAATGAATTACTTCGCCTCTTCAGCGAACTTGGACAGTACGAAGGTATGTAGTTCAAAAACCTTATATATGCCTTCCGATCAATTAATTCCACATCACCAACAGAACACGACGATGTTGACATGCTCGTTTTACGCCGGGTGCCACACCGCTGAGGACGCGACCAACTTCGGCGGACAGACACAGCCCGATGGGAGTCTTTCAACAGTTTCTTCCAGTAGCGGGTTCTGCCTGACCCCGTGCGGACGTCGCCGCTAGCGGAGTTCATCTGAATCAAAACTATATATCCACAAGTACAATATCTCACTCCTTTCTCGGACAATTGCGATATAATTTTTGTATGTTACCTGCAATTGTGGGTATGGATAAATTGGCATTGGTAAATGAGACGAAGGCGCGACACAACAAAGCGTTTAGAGTTATTCCGGCATATTTCGGCATTGATTCTCTGCTGAGCTCGTTCTACGCAGATAAAAAGATATATTACAGGAGGAATGCGAGTGCTTTGAGGCAGGCGCGCACCATTGAATCCTGATGCGAGGGCGGCACAAGAGGAAAATCAAATATCGAATCAGCACCAGAATACTTCGGAGTCCGCCCAACACATTCAATACAACAAAGCGAGGTACGAGCTCAAATTTTGTTGTAGCGTCTGTTTATAAAAGAGTATATTCAATAACCACACCGCAGGTTTCCCTTTTTGCGTTCAGGAAAGTCTCGAGTCTTGGAAGGGGTCTGGGCACGGAGCCGCAACCGATCAGACTTACAACGCGACGCAGGTCAGCGGCGAGTGTCCGACATGTGAAGCCGAGTACGGGAGCCTGGAAAAGAAACGCTTTGTTTGATCTGAAATCCTTGTATGGCAATAAGTATTGTTGGAAAGACGGAATGATCCTTCCCATTCATTCTATTTTGGGCGCCACAGCGTCAAAGTGCTGCAGATGCATCCATCTTGATTAGTATCAAGACTTGTCGAGACTTGCCTTTAGCTTTCCTGATGATCCCATTTCCCAGGATGCTTAAGCTCGCTGTAGACAATCGACGGATGGGTGTACGACAGATCCAAAGATGGGGTTCCCAAACCTGGCATTGTCATGATCATCTTTCGGATCGTGGAGTGAGTGATAAGTCAGACGCTTCCTGCAACCTATTGGAGGCCGTCACAGGGGCGGAATCTGTTTTCCCGTTTCTCATGTCCCCACTATGACCTCGAGCTCACCCAGCACATCCAGCACATCCGCGAGGCGGACCCAGATGTTGTCCCATAGCTCTTCATGCCATCCTCGATCGAGATCTCCTCGCTCAATGTATAACCATCACGACATTCCAGCCGCCACCCAACCGACACCTTCTCGAAAACCTCGGCCGCGGTCCCCTCCAATGATGTTTGGTGGCTACGAGATTTCAACACCCAAACCGCCTAAACCACTTCTTAAACTCGATAAGAAACTTAAAAGCAAAGCACCACTCGCATACCCCACTCCACCAAATTCACCTTGCATTCCTGCATCGAATCACCGATGCTCGACCGTCGCCCTGTTCCGCGGGATCCGACGAAGAGCGACATCGATCCTCTCCCCTACCATCCCATCATCGCCGACCAGTGTCCCCAGACACAATGACTTGGTGGGAGAGTCGTGCTCCGAAAAGGTCAATCAGGCGCCTGCGGAGTCCGCCGAGCAATGCGCACTTCCTGAGCAGAGCGAGGAGGCCAGTTGGCGTAATATTCACGCCGCCACTCCAACTGGCACATTTTCTACGGGCGAGGGGTCTTCCTCGTTGGGAGGGGAATCACGCGATGATGAGTGCTTCGCCGACGATTTGTATTGTGACGGAGAATCCCCAACCCCCAGTCCGATGTATTTCGCCACACGTCCACCTTCTTTCATGCCCCAGGGCGAGTCGCACGACGTAGGATCTCGTCCTAATACAGCGTCAATGGACACATCCGTCGCTCTTCATTCGCAAATGGTCGGAGGCTATGGAAGACAGGGAGCTATGCTCAAGCGGAGCTGGGTAGGGGAGTGGAACGAGGAGGATATCCAGGAAGTCATCACCAAGTTACGATTCTTAAATGACGTCCACAAGCGATGAAAGGAAAGGACTCGGTTATGCAATTAATTTACTTGTAATCTGGACCGGAAGGCGCTCGCCAAATATGCAGGTACCTTAGAATGAGATAAGGATTCCGAGGGGTGACCTTACTGATACGTCCATCAGTGATTGTTCCTGGTACCGACTAAGGTTCCAGGTCTCACCTCGATAATGTAAAAAACCGATCGTCCCGCTTCATCGGTCCGTGATCCGGCGTTGCTTTAGGGGTATCAAGGGCGCTGAAGTAGGCTGAAGTTGCCCCGGGTAAGTTTCTATATGGTGCGAGCGACGGAGGCGAGTCGGCCGAGGCACGAGGCCGGACGAAACTTGTGAGCAAGCCTTTAAGCTTCAAGTTTTTGGCTTACTAGTTTTGGAACAGTATGAGTACCAAGGTACCAGGGATGCCCGGAGGGCCAATGTATATCATGGTAGAGAGAAATATCTCACATTGCCGGTACTCAGGAACCATTTAACCGGATATGTAACTGCGAAATAGAGGCGATCAACTTCCCAGTATCACTCAGTTGATCCGAAACCAACCGTGGGAACTTCAATCTTGTGTCCGCTGACCCAAGTCCCTGGCTAGAATTAGTTTTGAATGCATTGGCTAGCATGGCACCTTTGCATGACACACAAAACTGAACAGTTAGAAAGGAAGCAGCCGACAACCAAACGAAGCCAGTTGGGACCGGTCCTAGTGCGACGATTTTTGCGGGCTTTCTATCAAGAGATGGGATGCTCAACAGCATCATTGTGTGAGACTCCATGGCCAATTTGGTTAGTGAGGAAGCAGTATTAAATAAGAAGCCGATAGTTACGGAACAGCTGAAGAAATCTCTAATAAAATGGCTCCTGGCACCAGACGCTTGAAATCTGTGGAATCCAGAGTCAACCCCCTCCCCGCAGATTGCTTCATTAACGATAAAGAAGAGGCGGAAGACTAAATAACCGTATGATATTCAGCACCGTTTGCAATCACAAGATCTCAGACGGGAGGAAAAGGGAACCAGTGAACTTCCGTCTCGCCGTCTCGGCGGTGAGGGCGGTGGAGGCATCGTGAGATAGGATGCGGGCAAAATAAAAAAGGATAGATATGATCGCTACCTATCGGTACTAGTACGACCATCAGCCAGTAAGAGCACATCTGTGCGGGAACTGAAATGTCGCACGGCAAATACCAAGACGTTTACCGCCTGTTTCACAGAGGCCCACCCAAGCGTGGGGACGATATCTTCTATTTATTTGCACCAGCCAGCCCCTGCTTCCAGGCGGTAATCACCTTGACCCTATTTATAAAATTACGGTCTGTCTGTTTATCTGAAGCCTTCCCAGATTCGCGCCAAACTCGCGCCTAACTAATCAAGCCTCATGTCCTTCCGTTTTTGGTCCACTTTGGTGTATGTTCCATCCCGGGCGCTAGGATCATTAACTGTTCTTGGAGCAAATACCTCGTCGGCGGTGCAAATGAATTTCTCCAAAATAACCCCTGAAAAAGAATAATCACTAGGAAGTCGGGTGCAGGCGGCAACACAGCACACATCTGCTGTAGCTCCACAATTGTGAAAATTCCAGGATTAGCTTCAATTTTCACTCCTGGCACGGGAAAGCTAATATTAATTTAAATGTCAATCTCGCGAGCCCGTTCAAATCAGCTTTTAATTTTTTTCTGGTTTATTATACCGTGCGGTCCACAACATGAACGACGAGTTTACCCAAGTCATAGTGTACAGGTGGAAAAATCGCCTGGAAAGGCGAGCCTCCGTGCTTTCGAGCTGGGTTGCATGCAAGGCGCAATTTCCTACCTACTTGCCTACCTGTAGATGTGATCCCGCAGCTCCCGCGGGTCAAACTAATGGACACGGAAATATCAGGACGAGACGAAGAGAGATTGTACATGTTTATCTGTACCCCTTGACTACAACCTCAAAGGGAGGTTTTTCAAGTGAAATAATGATAGCCGCAAATTTTCCGATACAACGGTCAAGCTTGGCTCAATAATCTGGTTCCAATCGATGCCAGAATAGGTTCATCCAATGATATATATATATATAAAGATCCATATAAAGATTTATCGACTGTCATAAAAATTGGGGAGTCGGACTGAGACTAATATAAAGAAGATGATAGATTGATAGATACAAGGAGAGATCCGAGGTACGGCGCGCACAGTGCACACGCTTAGAGCAGCCCGCATTCGCGCAGGTGGAGCTGCAGGAGAATGTCCTGGATCGCGCTAAGAACAACTATATGGAGCGTTAGCATCATGCTATAACATGCAAGATAGAAGAATGGAGGGACAGGCCGATTGTCGCTCAAGAAATAAGAGGGAGGTCGCTGAAACGGCACTACCCCTGTGCGGGAGGGCACGACGATGGGGATCACGAGGGAACAGAGACCAGGTATAACAGGGATAGGAGGGAAGAAAAGACAACGCAAAGGAAGAGCCACGCACACTTGATCTGCTGCGTATCCGTCGCACACGTGTAGTGCGCATAGATTTGCTTCGTCGCCGCGTTCTGATTCAGCGACACGAAGCGGTGCAGCAGATAATCGCACGCCGCGTCGTAGTTGTCCCCTCCTCGGTAGTCCGGGAAGTAGTTGCCCTGGGATGCGAATAAGCGAGCAAATCATACGGAAAGGAGAGAGAGAGGGAAAAACAAGAAGAGAAAACCAAAGCCCCTGACAAGAGGGAAGGCATATCCCAACACCACCGCAAAGGGAGAGTAGAATAGGAAGTCGAACGCACCAACGGGCTCCGCGGCAGCTTCTCCGCAAACAAATCGATCTTGTTCAGGAACAGGATAATGCTCGTCTTGACGAACCAGCGGCTGTTGCAGATCGAGTCAAACAGCGTGAGCGCTTCTTGCATGCGGTTCTGAAAAGCGAAATACGTGAGTTGCGCAAGGAAGAGGGGGTGAAGGGAAAGAGTGGATAAGTGGGGGGAGATGGCGGGGAAACACGTACCACATTCTCATCCTCATACAACATCTGGTCGTACTCGCTCAGACTCACAGGAACACGAGGGCCGTCACGTTCTCGAAGCAGTGAATCCACTTTTTGCGCTCTGAGCGCTGGCCCCCCACATCGAACAACTTGTAAGTGAGTTCGCCGACCTGAGTAGTAATATTAGCATCTGATCACTTAGGGAAAGGCTGGTGACAAAAGTAAAGGAAGAAGCCACTCACCTGGAACGCCGTCTCCGTGATCCCTGTCGTCTTGACACGACTCCGTAGAATGTCCTGGTCCGACGGCCTGCAATTCTCAGCATCAACAAAATATCATATCACAGCGGTCCATGATTCCCTGCGGGAAACATTGGGCGTAGGAGACTTACACGTAATCCGGCACCGCCATCCTATCGAGCGAGTTGAAGTAGTACACCGCGCTGTCGTTGAGCTGGAACTCGCGGCTGCGGCGCACGGCTTCTTTCACACCGGGGTCTGTAGACGGCGAGCGTGAGCAAACAGAACAAAAGAGAAAGAGTTTTCAAACTCCAAGAAACCAGAGGGGAGCGAGCTCCATTAATCAGGTATACAAAATAGAAATGGGGAAGAGAAGAAAGGGAATCTCACTCACCCATCCATAGCCCCCTCACCGCATCTGCGAGATCGCGGGGAAGGACGTCGGCATCGATCTGCGCGGGGAGGGAGAGGATAGTCGCGCGGCGGGCGTCGTTCTGCGGCGCAAGGGAGATGTCGAGCAGCGGCATGGCTTCGAGGATTGCTCTGTTGGTCGATTATTAGCATTCTTATATAAAGAGAGGCGGAACAAGGGCGGGTGCGACTCCAGCTAGATAGGAGCCACTCGCCGCCGCAAGTCGAATGCCGACCAAGAAAGAATTAAGAAGAACGCACCGCATACTCTGAATCGTATTCGAATAAATGATCTCCTTGTACGTTTCGCGCTCCTCGGCATTGTAGCCATCGTGATATATAAACCTCATCTGCTTGAGGACGGTCGACTTGCCCGACTCGCCCGCGCCGAGGAGGAGCATCTTGATCTCGTTCTTCTGCATCATCCTGTCCCGCTTGAGTTGGTTATCAATCTCGTCGTTGCCTGCGGCGAAAAGACATATATTGGTCAGCAGCTGACTGCGATGCCAGTCCCCTGAGTCCCCTCTTCTCGACTATGCCAAAGACAAGAGGATATGGAGAAAGGAAGGGGTTATGAAGGAGGAAGAATGACCGACACTCACGAGCTTTCGCCTCCTCATCAATACCAGAGCTCTGACAACACCCCATTTTCTTCAAAGCAAATCAAGGATTCCGGTTAACGAGCGTCGGAGGTTGCGTCTTACAACCCTATGAGGAGGAGGAGGAGGCTGGCGCGGTCCCGATTTCCTCGTTCGGTGAAGTCGAAGGCCGGATGGTGGTGGTAGACAACAAGGAGCGAAATCAGAGGGGTCTTAGGCTTATTGATAGGATCACCGCGTGATGGAAGTACGATCATTATCATCATTATCGGCATGCCACAGCCGACTCTTGAGTCCCTGTTGGTCCCTGTCCCTGAATTATTCCCCCTAATCAGACTAACAAACAGGGGTATTTTTCGAAGGGAAAACTGCACTGTCTTTTTTCCTTTTTTTAAAAGGAATTGTGAAGAAAATTTCCTATAGTTTACTCATCTAAGTCTGAAGTTTCCTACGAGATTGTCACGTTGGGCTCGCTCGCGGACTACTTACCTTGAGCAAGACAAAATGAGTATATATCAAGGGCGGCACGTCCATGCTTCAGAAGATATCATGGTACAACTAGGTATCATTCGATTACGCAGATGTAATTTTATTTCTTTATTCTGTTTCAACCACTGCTCTGAATCAAACGGCCGATCCAGCCTTCTTTTTGATAATGCACTCCATTTCGGGTTGGATACTCGCCAACATATCGCTCGTGGTCTTCACGGGCTTCCAGCCAATAGCAAGCGAGCGCGTCGCACGGCAGCGGGAATTGGAACCGAGCAAGGTAGAGCCCTGCAAAGAAATCAGAAGCAGAACGGTAAAATATGAACGACGCGAGCCGCACTCCGAAGTACTTGTCCAGCTCCGCCTGCGTGAACTCTGTCGGCTCCGCGCTCTCGCTCTTCCCAAGCGCAACGAGAGCCGTGCCGACCTCTTTGCCCACATCGTACAGCGAGTGCTCCCCGTTCGCGCCGAAGTAAAATCCGTTCCGCCCGTGCCCAGTGTCCGCATCCGCCACAATGTTGTCGTACAGTGTAGTGTATAGGTCCCCGACTGCAAAATCAGACTTGTCTCAATCTAGAACGAGTGTGTGATCAATTCGACGCACGCTCATGAATCTCGACATTGGGCCTAGGAACCCCGAATCCAAATCATAAGTATTCAATTTCCTCTCCAGAATTTTCAAGTACATCGAACTCACCAGAGGTTCTTGCCCTCTCCGACCATACCCGCGCGCCCGCGATCAAGCGAGGCGGATATGAGGCTGGGAATTTGCATCGAGTGTGGATTCTGGATTCCCATGTCAATGAGGCGTCCGGTGGCGAGTCCGTAAATTGAAGAAGGAAGTATTATGTAGCTTTTAATGTAGCCTGGGGAAAATATTCAATTATTTATTTATTGGAGTCCAGGGCATGGAAGTATAAGTACCCTCTGCGTCTGCTGTAGTGATGGCCAGGTCGACGTCTCTGTGTATCTGCGTTGGGGCGATGGTCTCGATTTGGTCCGCATCTGAATCGTCGTACACGATGGTGCCTGCGTACATTCCTTTTGCGTCGTCGGATATAACACCTCGAGAATTCCAACAATTGATGTTTAATTCAAGACGGAAGATAGGTAGATCGCACCTGTACCGGACTTCATTGCGGTTCAGAAACATCACAGTCGCACGAGGGAAACATCAACACCCACTGTGTTGATGAAGATAGGAACCACTCCCAAAGCATGTCTCTTCCTCAAACCTTCCAGTGTCGCCTTTGCCGCACCGAGATCATCGCAATCTGCCTGAATTTTATGTTCAAATCCTACTGTGCTACTAATTGAGATTTGCCTCCACACACCGTAGCAATAACGACGTCTGCCTCACTGGCGAGCTTCTCAACCAGCTGGGCATCCTTGTGAGACCCGACTACCGCTTTGACACCGAGATCCTTGAACTTTTCCGCCTTTTTCGGATCCCGGACGAGGACAGTGAACTGGAATGTATCGGCGCGGATGCGCCAGAAAGCGCGCGAGAACAGTGCCGCCGATATAGCCTGCCAAGATCGCCGATATCAATGCAAAAGAACTAGCAGTGAACTGTAAGCGGACGTGCCAGTTGCGCCAGTCAAGAAGAAATTCGTTTTGACTTCAGACATGCGGATATTGAGCTGTAGCTGCTGGCGTTTGTGGGGACAGAAAGCGAAGAAGGGAGTTGTGAAGCAGAGAATTAAGAGGGGTTATAAAGCAGAGTGATGACATCACATTTGCTTTGTAAGTTTAACATAACACGCCTGTCGGACGTTACCTGAGATGGGTGATTTCACCCACATTGCGGAACGCAGGACCGAGTTATGGAAATCAAAAATAAATGCGAAAAAAAGATCAAGGAGGAAAAGCGCCAAGCCCGACGATAGCTTGTCAAGTCCTTGTGTCAACGATGTTCATTTTTTTTACACTAAAGTTTAAGTTGTGTAGGACGTTTAACGGTAAGAGTGGATCGTTTTGAATTACAGAATTCGATTATGCAGATGAATTTTATTTCTTTATTCTGTTTCAACCCCTGCTCTGAATCAAACGGCCGATCCAGCCTTCTTTTTGATAATGGACTCCATTCGGGTTGGATACTCGCCAACATATCGCTCGTGGTCTTCATGGGCTTCCAGCCAAAGCAAGCGAGCGCGTCGCGCGGCAGCGGGAGTTGGAACCGAGGTAGGGAGAGCCCTACAAAGGAATCAGAAGCAGAACGGTAAAATATGAACGACGCGAGCCGCACTCCGAAGTACTTGTCCAGCTCCGCCTGCGTGAACTCTGTCGGCTCCGCGCTCTCGCTCTTCCCAAGTGCAACGAGAGCCGTGCCGATCGCTTTGCCCACATCGTACAGCGAGTGCTCCCCGCTCGCCCCAAAGTAAAATCCGTTCCGCCCGTGCCCAGTGTCCGCGTCCGCCACAATGTTATCGTACAGCGTGGTGTATAGGTCCCCGACTAAAAAAATCACATTTATCTCAATCTAGAGTGGGCGTGTGATCAATTCGACGCACGCTCATGAATCTCGACATTGGGCCTAGGAACCCAGAATCCAAATCTTAAGTATTTTCCTCTCCGGAATTTTCAAGTTCACGCACTCACCAGAGGTTCTTGCCCTCTCCGACCATACCCGCGCGCGCGATCAAGCGAGGCGGATATGAGGCTGGGAATTTGCATCGAGTGTGGATTCTGTATTCCCATGTCAATGGCGTCCGGTGGCGAGTCCGTAAATTGTAGAAGGAAGGATTATGTAGCTTTTAATGTAGCCTGGGGAACAAATTAAATTATTTATTGGGGCCCTGGGCATAGAAGCATGAGTACCCTCCGCATCTGCTGCAGTAATGGCCAGGTCGACGTCTCTGTGCATCTGCGTTGGGGCGATGGTCTCGATTTGGTCCGCATCTGAATCGTCGTATACGATGGTGCCTGCGTACATTCCTTTTGCGTCGTCGGATATAACACCTCGAGAATACAACAATTAATGTTTATTCAAGACGGAAGATAGGTAGATCACCTGTACCGGACTTCAAAAGATGCGGTTCAGCATATGACAGTTGCACGAGGGAAACATCAACACCCACTGTGTTGATGAAGATAGGAACCACTCCCAAAGCGTGTCTCTTCCTCAAACCTTCCAGTGTCGCCTTTGCCGCACCGAGATCATCGCAATCTGCCTGAATTTTATGTTCAAATCCTACTGTGCTACTAATTGAGATTTGCCTCCACACACCGTAGCAATAACGACGTCTGCCTCACTGGCGAGCTTCTCAACCAGCTGGGCATCCTTGTGAGACCCGACTACCGCTTTGACACCGAGATCCTTGAACTTTTCCGCCTTTTTCGGATCCCGGACGAGGACGGTGAACTGAAATGTATCGGCGCGGGGATGCGCCAGAAAGCGTGCGAGAACAGTGCCGCCGATATAGCCTGCCAAGATCGCTGATATCAATGCAAAAGAACTAGCAGTGAACTGTAAGCGGGCGTGCCAGTTGCGCCAGTCAAGAAGAAATTCGTTTTGACTTCAGACATGAGGATACTGCGCTGTAGCTGCTCGTGTTTGTGGGGAAAGAAGGAGTGAAGAGAATTATAAAGCAGTTATAAAGCATGTGATGACATCACATTTGCTTTGTAAGTTTAGTTTATCCACGCCTGTCGGGCGTTACTACCGAGATGGGCGATTTCACCCACATTGCGGACGCAGGACCGGCGAGTGTCCCATGATCGGCAAATCGAAAATAAATGCGAAAAAAGATCAAGGAGGAAAAGCGCCAAGATCGACGATAGCTTGTCAAGCCTTGTGTCAACGATGTTCAGATTTTACACTAAAGTTTAAATTGTGTAGGACGTTAACGGTAAGAGTGGGATAATAACGATTCGTTTTGAATTACAGAACTCAGTTCCCGCCTCAATCTGTCTTGTTGAGCTTGACGACGAAGAGCCCTCGCTCAAGAGTGTTCACAAGGATGTATCCGCTCTCAAAGTAGGGGTACGTCGACCACACACCGCCAAACGAAGCTTCGCCCCCGATGGCGTCGTCCTCGGGATGTACTACATGGGAAAAGGCTTGACAAAATGCATCAAGCCGTAAGAGGAAGGAACGCACCGTCGAAGAACGCAGCCTCGAAGAACCGGCGCCAGTAGGGTCCTCAGCAACACTGGACACATCGACGATGCGCAGCCCGCTTTTGTAGTTGCTCTCGTAGACGAGACCGTTCTGTAGAAAATATGAGAATGAAAGTCAACGCCGGGAGGTCGGAGGCATACAACAACGTAGAGATTGTGGTCTATTGCGACCGCGGGCGATTTGTAATGGCCCGTAAGAACAGGGCGCGAGAGGTCCTTGATGTCCCAGATAAAGGTGGTGGTCTTCTGGTCGGTTGCCCAGCCTGTCACAAAAAGTCTGATCAGACCTGAAAATTTGTAGTTGGTTCACCGAACCTCGTTGGAACATCTCGTCGAGCTCGTCGTTCATGAGTAGGTACGACTGATCCTTCTCATCGATAACCCATCCCTGGTGCGAGTAGCACGCCGTGGTAGAATGTGGCCGAGATACAGATGGACTGGAAGAATAATTAATGAGTCTAATGTCTGCAGTCGAGAATCGCAAGAAGGAACCTTGATGGATCGGTAATATTGTAGATCGTAAACGTGTCCTGGGAAGTGTCAAAAATATCGCAACCATATATCTGGTACAAGACAAACCTCGTTGAATGAATCTGCACGACACTATTCAGTTGCGAAAAGGGAAGGGCAGAGAAACCCTTACAGCACACATCGGAACCGTTGTACGCAGCATCAGGACCGTAGTAGGTTAGGCATTGGGCGCTGATGCAATTCATCCATTACGGAATTAAGACGACATTCGAACACGTACTCATGAACGTAACCGTCCTCGCCAGCGCATCCCACCGTTTTAGGATTTGCTGGGTCGGCCATCAACAAAAATGAGACCTGCACCGCACACACTGCGGGAATGCGTGTCAATCGCAAGTCCAGAAAAGGAGTTGAAACGTACCCAGACGCGGGTTTGCGCCGACGGCAACGATAAGATTTTTATCCGCATGGGAGACTACATTGTGAGATGATCCGACCGGGAGACCGTCGTAGTGCGAAGTCAGGTCCTTGTCGATGCTAAATTCCTTGGGGCTCTTGAGCAGGGACGTGTCGAGAGCTAAATGGCAGAGGAAAATTAGCAGGGCAGATCAAATCAACCACAGGCGCACCTTCAATAGATCGAACACTTGAATGCCGTGCCCCAGAGCCTCGCTGCCGATGTACGCATGGGTTCCGATCACTTTTATGTCCCTCCAGATGCTGTTGTCGGTCTGTGTGGGCAAGCGACCCAGATATGCGATTGCCCTGTGGAAAGCACCTCCACAAACGCAGTGCCGTCCATTTGGCCTATGAGACCAAACTCCCTGGTCACCCCGTTGCTGGTGTGCGCCCAGCCCCAGATATCGTTGCCAACCTTCGCGGTGCTTCCCATATTGCCATGCGGCGTGAAGGAGTACAGGTCGAGGTTCTTGCACTGGTACGTGTTGTTGCCTTTGCCAGCGTAGCCGTCGA